>WNWK01036410.1:0-19179 GCA_009830355.1 Cherax destructor | reverse complement strand
ATTTTTTGGGACTTTTTTGGCAAAACTCATTTTTAGCGAAAAATTTAGATTATCACACTTTTAAATAAAATTTTCTACTGCAATTGAATTTTATGGGAAAAGTAAGCAAAATTATAGGGATTTTTTTTTAGGAAGTTTACTCATAAGTTTTATTTTATCTAAAAAATATTTTTTCAGAAAATCCTTGAAAATGCCTTAAATCGTAAAAAAAATGCAATATAATCAATTTTTTATAGCTTTTTTTTAATATTTATAAATTATTTACATTTTTTTTAAAAAATCCTTTTAAAAAATTTAAAAAAAATCAATATTTTTATAGAATATTTCATATTATTTTGGGAAAAATACATAAAAATTTTAAAAAAGCTCAAAAAAATGTGCAAAAAATCGCATTTTATTGCATATTTCGACGTTTAAAAACCCCGGTTTGAGTGCTTTTCTGGCAAAACTCATTTTTTAGCTAAAATACTTAGATTATCACACTTTTAAAAAAAATTTTCTACTAATTTAAATTTTGGGGAAAAAAGTAAGCATAATTTTATGTTTTTCTTTTGGGAAAAGCACTCATAGGTATATTTTATCAAAAAAAAATAGATTTTCAGAAAATCCTTGAAAATGCATTAAATCGTCAAAAAATGCAATAAAAAAAAAAGTTTTATAGCTTTTTTGAATATTTATAAATTATTTAAATTTTTTTAAAAAATCACATTAAAAATTTAAAAAAATCAATTTTTTTAAAAAAGAATATTTCATATTATTTTCAAAAAATACATGAAACATTAAAAAGTTTCAGAAAAATGTGCTAAAATCGTATTTTATTGCATATTTCGACGTTTTAGAGCGGTTTGAGTGCTTTTCTGGTAATACTCGCTAAATACTTAGATTATCACACTTTTAAATAGAATTTCTCTGCAATTGAATTTATGGGAAAAGTAAGCAAAATTTTATGATTTTCTTTAGGAAGCTTACTCATAGGTATATTTTATCTAAAAAAATAGTTTTTCAGAAAATCCTTGAAAATGCCTTAAATCGTCAAAAAATGCAATAAAATCAAGTTTTATAGCATTTTTGAATATTTATAAATTATTTACATATTTTTAAAAAATCCCATTAAAAATCTGTAAAAATCAATATTTTTATAGAATATTTCATATTATTTTCGAAAAATACATGAAACATTAAAAAGCTCAGAAAAATGTGCTAAAATCGTATTTTATTGCATATTTCGACGTTTTAGAGCGGTTTGAGTGCTTTTCTGGTAATACTCATTTTTTAGCTAAAATACTTAGATTATCACACTTTTAAATAGAATTTCTACTGCAATTGAAATTTATGGGAAAAGTTAGCAAAATTTTATGATTTTCTTTTAGGAAGCTTACTCATAGGTTTATTTTATCTAAAAAAGTTGTTTTTCAGAAAATCCTTGAAAATGCCTTAAATCGTCAAAAAATGCAATAAAATCAAGTTTTATTTGAGTGCTTTTCTGGAAAACTCATTTTTAGCTAGAATACTAAGATTATCACACTTTTAAATAGAATTTCTACTGCAATTGAATTTTATGGGAAAAGTAAGCAAAATTATATGATTTTCTTTTAGGAAGTTTACTCATAAGTATATTTTATCTAAAAAAAATAGTTTTTCAGAAAATCCTTGAAAATGCCTTAAATCGTCAAAAAATGCAATATAATCAAGTTTTATAGCATTTTTTAATATTTATAAATTATTTACATATTTTTTAAAAATCCCATTAAAAATTTATAAAAATCAATATTTTTATAGAATATTTCATATTATTTTCGAAAAATACATGAAACATTAAAAAGCTCAGAAAAATGTGTAAAATCGCATTTATGGCATATTTCGACGTTTTAGAGCGTTGTCTTTGGATCTTTTCTGGCAAAACTCATTTTTTAGCTAAAATACTTAGATTATGGGAAAAGTAAGCAAAATTTTATGATTTTCTTTTAGGAAGCTTACTCATAGGTATATTTTAACTAAAAAAATAGTTTTTCAGAAAATCCTTGAAAATGCCTTAAATCGTCAAAAAATGCAATAAAATCAAGTTTTATAGCATTTTTGAATATTTATAAATTATTTACATATTTTTTAAAAATCCCATTAAAAATTTATAAAAATCAATATTTTTATAGAATATTTCATATTATTTTCGAAAAATACATGAAACATTAAAAAGCTCAGAAAAATGTGCTAAAATCGTATTTTATTGCATATTTCGACGTTTTAGAGCGGTTTGAGTGCTTTTCTGGTAATACTCATTTTTTAGCTAAAATACTTAGATTATCACACTTTTAAATAGAATTTCTACTGCAATTGAAATTTATGGGAAAAGTTAGCAAAATTTTATGATTTTCTTTTAGGAAGCTTACTCATAGGTTTATTTTATCTAAAAAAAGTTGTTTTTCAGAAAATCCTTGAAAATGCCTTAAATCGTCAAAAAATGCAATAAAGTAACGTTTTATAGCATTTTTGAATATTTATTAATTATTTACATATTTTTAAAAAATCCCATTAAAAATCTGTAAAAATCAATATTTTTATAGAATATTTCATATTATTTTCCAAAAATACATGAAACATTAAAAAGCTCAGAAAAATTGCCTAAAATCGTATTGTATTGCATATTTCGACGTTTTAGAGCGGTTTGAGTGCTTTTCTGGTAATACTCATTTTTTAGCTAAAATACTTAGATTATCACACTTTTAAATAGAATTTCTACTGCAATTGAAATTTATGGGAAAAGTAAGCAAAATTTTATGATTTTCTTTTAGGAAGCTTACTCATAGGTATATTTTATCTTAAAAAATTGTGTTTTAAGAAAATCCTTGAAAATGCCTTAAATCGTCAAAAAATGCAATAAAATCAAGTTTTATAGCATTTTTGAATATATATAAATTATTTACATATTTTTAAAAAATCCAATTAAAAATCTATAAAAATCAATATTAATTTAGAATATTTCATATTATTTTCCAAAAATACATGAAACATTAAAAAGCTCAGAAAAATTGCCTAAAATTGCATTTTATAACATATTTCGACGTTTTAGAGCGGTTTGAGTGCTTTTATGACAAAACTCATTTTTTAGCTAAAATACCTAGATTTTCAAACTTTTAAATATAATTTCTACTGCAATTGAAATTTATGGGAAAAGTTAGCAAAATTTTATGATTTTCTTTTATGAAGCTTACTAATAGGTATATTTTATCTAAAAAAAATAGTTTTTCAGAAAATCCTTGAAAATGCCTTAAATCGTCAAAAAATGCAATAAAATAACGTTTTATAGCATTTTTTAATATTTATTAATTATTTACATATTTTTAAAAAATCCCATTAAAAATTTAAAAAATCAATATTTTTATAGAATATTTCATATTATTTTCGAAAATACATGAAACATTAAAAAGCTCAGAAAAATGTGTGTCAGGGAAACGCCTTCCCCTGAACAAAATATTGATGGAAAAATTAATAAAGAATAGTAAACCGAAGGATATTTATAATAAGATATTTTTTCTGGATTTTAATATAAAATTAAATAGAAATAAAAAAGATATATCCGTTGTGGTTCAGGTCTGTTGGTGAGACAGGAGGTAATAACCGGAGAGGGGGAGAATAGATGATGGTTGTCTCTCTGTAGGTGGTATGTCTCCGGAGTAGATGGTGAATCTCCTGGGACCACGAGGTTGAAATACCACACTGTAGGTATCCAAAGGTAGATGAGATCTTCTGCAACACCCTCTAACGCACACAAGTTAGAAACTAGAGAGGAGTTGTTGAGGAATTCCCGTTAAGTCCAGGGAAAATCTTGCTCGTAAGTCATGCGTCTGTCCTGGAGAACCAGTCCAGCGGCAGAGCTGATAATAAAGAAAATATTCTGGTTACCATAAGTCTTAAAACATTTAAGATAGAAAAAGATGTTTCAAGATGACCAAGTCACTACTGGTAACCAAAGAAAACATAATAATCAAACAAAAGAACTACTCTGGTAGATTGCCTTACCTGATTCGGAGAAGAGTGAAGGTGAAGTGACTTTCCACTCCCCAACCGACACCAGGTAAGAGTCATACTACCAGGAGTAAAGTAAAAACCCTCAGACAACCGGGAACAAGAGTTTAGCTCCAGCCCGCTAGATGGAATTGCTGGCTGTAACTCGTTAATAAATGCTCCGGCTGACTGAACAACCGTTACCTTATTTACAACTACTTTTCCTCACAATACCCCTTCCAAAACTTATGGTCGGAGGCAATAAGTTAACACCAGAGGGAAAAGTATTAGGTATGTGACCTCGGCTCTGCTAATCTGCAAAGTGGGTACGAGAGCACGAGATACCAAGCTTTAGATTTGTATGATATTGTGGCATAACATTCCTTCTCCACTGAGGAGTATATGTGCCATCAAATATTTCAGTGGCTTGCTTGGAAATTTTGAGACTTTTAGTTCCACCTTTTGAAAGTAAGGTAGACAAGCTGGACAGGCTTTACAGAATTTATAAATGTCGGAAGACATCCCCGGCCAGTAGTACAATTCTCTGATCGTGTCTAAGGTCCTCCGACGTGTAATATGGCCTGAGACGGTTTCTTCATGCGTACTTCTTATAATAGTCTTACGACAATCCCTGGGGATGACCAATAGACTTCTTCCAACATAGTTGGGATTGTCAGAGGTTATTATAGTCCTGTATAAAAGATTACCCTTGAACTCAAATTTGTAAGTAAGGTTATTTCTTTTAAATATGTTGCCATTTAAAGCTAACATTCGAGTTTTCTAGGGAAGGACAAGTCTTCTGTAGATCTTCCAAATCTAGGTGGGACAGCTCAATAGGTTTTCCTTTGGAAAGTACTAAAGGATGGTTTGGTTTTACCTTAGATTGAGCTCTGGTAAGGACGTTAACCAAGTCCAGTTGTGTGGAAGATTCAGTCACCTGTGGTATTTCCTCAGTTTCAGTGCAGTTTGGTTTGGATGACTGCTTCTAAGGTTTTTCCAGGAGCTTCACGAGTATCTGAACTCTGATTTGAGTTATCCTGATTAATCACTTCTGGAGATTCTAGGAAGAAACAGAAGTATAATGTTTATCTTTTCCGGAATCATTTGGAAACCTTAACAGTCTAATTCAGATGGGAAGGTCGCCCTTCTGTGTTCCCAACCAAAACAGAACAAGAAGTTATTGGGGCCACCACTGCTTCTACCCAACCAGTAAACCATTTGCAGTTAATGAAACATCTGAGAGTAGGAAACTCATCACTTCTTCCTAAGTAGTCAGTTAATTTAGTACTTTTATACCGGGTTGAATCTAAGTTAGGAAAGAGTTTACTCGAAATAACAATGCAAGAACACCCAGTATCTCTAAGAATGGTGGATACCTTCATGCCATTAACAGTACCTTCACTAAAAGGTGCTTTAATATTAGCTTCGGTGAAACATGTTCCAATATTCTCACCTTTTTCTTGGGACAGTCTGGACGTCTGTGTCCCAATTCGTTACAGTTATAACATTTTACTGGAAATTTCTCAGAGGAAAATGGTTTGATAACTCAGATTGTTTAGGCTCAACAGATGTATATCTACTACGCTCCTTGGGGTAGTTATTATGAGCGCAGGCATATATATCTGCAACGTGTGCCATTTCAGAAGCTGTGTGAACGTCACGTTCCTTAATAAAGATCCGCAAGTCAGAGTTAACAGAAGAGAGAAATTGGTCTCTTACCATCAGGTCGCGTAATGAATCAAAGTCATGATCAACTTCGGCACTATCAATCCAACAATCAAACAATCTGAAAAGTGTTGTCAGATACTGCATATAATTCTGATTGGGGGATATTTTAGTGTGCCGAAACTCAGACCTGTAATGGTGGGTGGTCTTCTTGAAAGCGTGTAAGATAGCTTTCTTAAGTAGAGGATAATCAGTGATTACGTCAGCTGGTAAGGTGGAATATACGTTTAAAGCTGTACCTGATAGAAGTAATCCAAGCCTTGTAGCCCAAGAATCTGAGGGCCACTCACAGAGTGTGGCAGTGTTCTCGAATCTGGTGATATATGCCCGATGTCATCCTGCTCTGTGAAAGGTGGAATTTGAGGCATCCTAATATTAGATTCGTGGGTAGGGTATTCTAGTACCCCTTCATCTATTTTATGCTTAGATAGCTCTACCTTCTTGGCTTCCAATTCCAGCCTTAACTGTTCTAACTCCCTCTGCTTTGACTTTTCTTCAATCTCCTTTCATCCTGAAGGCTACTTCCTTGCCTGAACTCTGTCTTTCTAGCAACCCTCTCCTGTTCTCGTTTGTCCTCACGAGCAATCCTTTCATTTTCTCGTGCTATTCTTTCCTGTTCCTTTTTCTTCTCGAGCTAGTCTTTCCTGTTCCTTTTTCTCTTCTATAGCTAGTCTTTTCTCTTCTCGAGCTAGTCTTTCCTGTTCCTCCTGTTTAGCTAGAGCTAGTCTTTCCTGTTCCTCCTGTTTAGCTAGAGCTAGTCTTTCTTGTTCCTCCTGTTTAGCTAGAGCTAGTCTTTCCTGTTCCTTTTTCTCTTCTATAGCCATTTTAGCAGTAATATAACTATCAAGAGACTGGCCTGTAAATCCCATGTCTTTTCCAGCCCTTAACCAGAAATCTAACGAATCCATAGTAAGAAAATATAATACAAACCAAACAAGTTGATCTTAAATTAACAACTGAAACGACTGTTTCAAAAGAGGGACCTCGTCCGCACACTTTCTAAACCTTCCCAAAGAAGAAAATGATATAATATTTTCACTTGGAAGCAAATCTAGTGGGCTCAAAAGCCTTCACTAAGATAAATGAACACGGTTCACCCAGGAGGGGTTATTATGGAAGTTCCTCAGGTCCAACAATAATGAGTAAACTTCTAAACCCAACCCAAGAACCAAACAACTGTAAGTCAAAGACAACAGTAATGACTTGACACCTTAACGAACTCACCCTTTTCAACCTTAAATGTAATACTCACGACCAGGTGAACCATCAGAAGTTGTATCCAGAGTCCAGTATCCTGGCAAGGTCATTGTCAGGGAAACGCCTTCCCCTGAACAAAATATTGATGGAAAAATTAATAAAGAATAGTAAACCGAAGGATATTTATAATAAGATAGTTTTTTCTGGATTTTAATATAAAATTAAATAGAAATAAAAAAGATATATATCCGTTGTGGTTCAGGTCTGTTGGTGAGACAGGAGGTAATAACCGGAGAGGGGGAGAATAGATGATGGTTGTCTCTCTGTAGGTGGTATGTCTCCGGAGTAGATGGTGAATCTCCTGGGACCACGAGGTTGAAATACCACACTGTAGGTATCCAAAGGTAGATGAGATCTTCTGCAACACCCTCAACGCACACAAGTTAGAAACTAGAGAGGAGTTGTTGAGGAATTCCCGTTAAGTCCAGGGAAAATCTTGCTCGTAAGTCATGCGTCTGTCCTGGAGAACCAGTCCAGCGGCAGAGCTGATAATAAAGAAAATATTCAGTACCATAAGTCTTAAAACATTTAAGATAGAAAAGGTGTTTCAAGATGACCAAGTCACTTCTGGTAACCAAAGAAAACATAATAATCAAACAAAAGAACTACTCCTGGTAGATTGCCTTACCTGATTCGGAGAAGAGTGAAGGTGAAGTGACTTTCCACTCCCCAACCGACACCAGGTAAGAGTCATACTACCAGGATGAAAGTAAAAACCCCAGACAACCGGAACAAGAGTTTAGCTCCAGCCCGCTAGATGGAAAAGCTGGCTGTAACTCGTTAATAATGCTCCCGGCTGACTGAACAACCGTTACCTTATTTACAACTAATTTTCCCTCACAATGTGCTAAAATCGTATTGTATTGCATATTTCGACGTTTTAGAGCGGTTTGAGTGCTTTTCTGGTAATACTTATTTTTAGCTAAAATACTTAGATTATCACACTTTAAATAGAATTTCTACTGCAATTGAAATTTATGGGAAAAGAAACAAAATTTTATGATTTTCTTTTAGGAAGCTTACTCATAGGTATATTTTATCTAAACAAATGTGTTTTCAGAAAATCTTGAAAATGCCTTAAATCGTCAAAAATGCAATAAAATCAAGTTTTATAGCATTTTTGAATATTTATAAATTATTTACATATTTTAAAAATCCATTAAAAATCTATAAAAATCAATATTTTATAAATATTTCATATTATTTTCGAAAATACATGAAACATTAAAAAGCTCAGAAAAATGTGCTAAAATCGATTTTATTGCATATTTCGACGTTTTAGAGCGGTTTGAGGCTTCTGGAAACTCTATTTTAGCTAAAATATTAGATTATCACACTTTAAATAGAATTTCACTGCAATTGAAATTTATGGGAAAAGTAAGCAAATTTTATGATTTTCTTTTAGGAAGCTTACTCATAGGTTTATTTTATCTAAAAATAGTTTTCAGAAAATCCTAAAAATGCCTTAAATCGTCAAAAAATGCAATAAATAAAGTTTTATAGCATTTTTGAATATTTATAAATTATTTACATATTTTTAAAAATCCATTAAAAATTTATAAAAATCAATATTTTTATAGAATATTTCATATATTTTCAAAAAATACATGAAACATTAAAAAGTTCAGAAAATGTGCTAAAATCGTATTTTATTGCATATTTCGACGTTTTAGAGCGGTTTGAGTGCTTTTCTGGCAAAACTCATTTTTAGCTAAAATACTTAGATTATCACACTTTTAAATAGATAAATTTCTACTGCAATTGAAATTTATGGGAAAAGTAGAAAATTTTATGATTTTTTTTAGGAAGCTTACTCATAGTATATTTTACTAAAAAAATAGTTTTTCAAAAATCTTGAAAATCCTTAATCGTCAAAATGCAATAAAATAAGTTTATAGCATTTTATATTTATAATTATTTACATATTTTTAAAAATCCCATTAAAAATCTATAAAATCAATATTTTTAGAATATTTCATATTATTTTCAAAATACATGAAACATTAAAAGTTCAGAAAATGTCTAAAATCGTATTTTATTGCATATTTCGACGTTTAGAGCGGTTGAGTGCTTTTCTGCAAAACTCATTTTTAGCTAAAATACTTAGATTATCACACTTTAAATAAATTTATCAATTGAAATTTATGGAAAAGTAAATTTATGATTTTCTTTAGAAGCTTACTCATAGGTATATTTTATCTAAAAAATGTTTTCAGAAAATCTTGAAATGCTAATCGTCAAAATGCAATAAATAAGTTTTATAGCATTTTTTATATTTATAATTATTTACATATTTTTAAAAAATCATTAAAATCTATAAAATCAATATTATTTAAATATTTCATATTATTTTCAAAAATACATGAAACATCAAAATTGCTAAAATGATTTTTGCATATTTCGACGTTTTAGAGCGGTTTGAGTGCTTTTCTGGCAAAACTCATTTTTAGCTAAATACTTAGATTATCAAACTTTAAATAAATTTCTACTGCAATTGAAATTTATGGGAAAAGTACAATTATGATTTTCTTTTAAGCTTACTAAGGTTATTTTATCTAAAAATAGTTTTCAAAAATCTAAAATGCCTTAATCGTCAAAAATGCAATAAAATAAAGTTTTATAGCATTTTTGAATATTTATAAATTATTTAATATTTTTAAAAATCCATTAAAAATTATAAAATCAATATTTTTATAGAATATTTCATATTATTTTCGAAAATACATGAAACATTAAAAGCTCAGAAAAATGTGCTAAAATCGTATTTTATTGCATATTTCGACGTTTAGAGCGGTTTGAGTGCTTTTCTGGAATACTCATTTTTAGCTAATACTTGAACACTTTTAAATAGAATTTCTACGCAATTGAAATTATGGGAAAAGTAGCAAAATTTTATGATTTTCTTTAGGAAGCTTACTCATAGGTTTATTTTATCTAAAAAATAGTTTTCAGAAAATCCTGAAATCCTTAATCGTCAAAAATGCAATAAAATAAAGTTTTATAGCATTTTTGAATATTTATAATTATTTACATATTTTAAAAATCCCATTAAAAATTTATAAAAATCAATATTTTATAGAATATTTCATATTATTTTCGAAAATACATGAAACATTAAAAGCTCAGAAAAATGTGCTAAAATCGTATTTTATTGCATATTTCGACGTTTTAGAGCGTTTGAGTGCTTTTCTGGAACTCATTTTTAGCTAAAATACTTGATTATCACACTTTTAAATAAATTTCTACTGAATTGAAATTTATGGGAAAAGTAGCAAATTTTATGATTTTCTTTTAGGAAGCTTACTCAAGGTATATTTTATCTAAAAATAGTTTTTCAGAAAATCCTTGAAAATGCCTTAAATCGTCAAAAATGCAAAATAACAGTTTTATAGCATTTTTAATTTATAAATTATTTACATATTTTTAAAAATCCCATTAAAATTTATAAAATCAATATTTTTATAGAATATTTCATATTATTTTCGAAAATACATGAAACATTAAAAGCTCAGAAAAATGTGCTAAAATCGTATTTTATTGCATATTTCGACGTTTTAGAGCGGTATGAGTGCTTTTCTGGCAAAACTAATTTTTAGCTAAAATACTTAGATTATCGACTAATAGAATTTCAGCAAGAAATTTTATGATTTTTTTCTTTTAGGAAGCTTACTCATAGGTATATTTTATCTAAAAAAATAGTTTTCAGAAAATCCTTGAAAATGCCTTTAAATCGTCAAAATGCAATAAAATCAAGTTTTTAGCATTTTAATATTTATAAATTATTTACATATTTTTAAAAATCCTATTAAAAATTTAAAAATCAATATTTTTATAGAATATTTCATATTATTTTCGAAAATACATGAAACATTAAAAAGCTCAGAAAATGTGCTAAAATCGTATTTTATTGCATATTTCGACGTTTTAGAGCGGTTTGAGTGCTTTTCTGGAAAACTCATTTTTAGCTAAATACTTTGATTATCACACTTTTAAATAGAATTTCTACTGCAATTGAAATTTATGGGAAAAGTTAGCAAAATTTATGATTTTCTTTTAGGAAGCTTACTCATAGGTTTATTTTATCTAAAAAGTAGTTTTTCAGAAAATCCTTGAAAATGCCTTAAATCGTCAAAATGCAATAAAATCAAGTTTTATAGCATTTTGAATATTTATAAATTATTTACAATTTTTAAAAAATCCAATTAAAAATCTATAAAAATCAATATTTTTAGAATATTTCATATTATTTTCCAAAAATACATGAAACATTAAAAGCTCAGAAAATTGCTAAAATTGCATTTTATTGCATATTTCGACGTTTTAGAGCGGTTTGAGTGCTTTTTGTAAAACTCATTTTTAGCTAAAATACTTAGATTTTCAACTTTTAAATAGAATTTCTACTGCAATTGAAATTTATGGGAAAAGTAGAAAATTAGTTTTCTTTGAAGCTTACTCATAGGTATATTTTATCTAAAAAATAGTTTTTTCAGAAAATCCTTGAAAATGCCTTAAATCTTCAAAAATGCAATAAAATAACGTTTTATAGCATTTTTAATATTATAAATTATTTACATATTTTTAAAAATCCCATTAAAAATCTATAAAAATCAATATTTTTAAGAATATTTCATATTATTTTCGAAAAATACATGAAACATTAAAAGCTCAGAAAATTGCTAAAATCGATTTTATTGCATATTTCGACGTTTTAGAGCGGTTTGAGTGCTTTTCTGGTAAACTCATTTTTAGCTAAAATACTTAGATTATCACACTTTTAAATAGAATTTCTACTGCAATTGAAATTTATGGGAAAAGTTACAATTTTATGATTTTCTTTTAGGAAGCTTACTCATAGGTTTATTTTATCTAAAAAAAGTAGTTTTTCAGAAAATCCTTGAAAATGCCTTAAATCGTCAAAAAATGCAATAAAATAACGTTTTATAGCATTTTTGAATATTTATTAATTATTTACATATTTTTAAAAAATCCCATTAAAAATTTAAAAATCAATATTATTTAGAATATTTCATATTATTTTCGAAAAATACATGAAACATTAAAAAGCTCAGAAAAATGTGCTAAAATCGTATTTTATTGCATATTTCGACGTTTTAGAGCGGTTTGAGTGCTTTTCTGGTAAAACTCATTTTTTAGCTAAAATACTTAGATTATCACACTTTTAAATAGAATTTCTACTGCAATTGAAATTTATGGGAAAAGTAAGCAAAATTTTATGATTTTCTTTTAGGAAGCTTACTCATAGGTATATTTTATCTAAAAAAATAGTTTTTCAGAAAATCCTTGAAAATGCCTTAAATCATCAAAAATGCAATAAAATAACGTTTTATAGCATTTTTAATATTTATTAATTATTTACATATTTTTAAAAATCCATTAAAAATTATAAAATCAATATTTTATAGAATATTTCATATTATTTTCAAAAATACATGAAACATTAAAAGCTCAGAAAATTGCAAAAATTATTTTATGCATATTTCGACGTTTTAGAGGTTTGAGTGCTTTCTGAAACTCATTTTAGCTAAAATATAGATTATCACACTTTTAAATAGAATTTCACTGCAATTGAAATTTATAGGAAAAGTTAGCAAAATTTTATGATTTTATTTTAGGAAGCTTACTCATAGGTTTATTTTATCTAAAAAAAGTTGTTTTCAGAAAATCCTTGAAAATGCCTTAAATCGTCAAAAAATGCAATAAAATAACGTTTTATAGCATTTTTGAATATTTATTAATTATTTACATTTTTTTAAAAAATCCCATTAAAAATTTATAAAAATCAATATTTTTATAGAATATTTCATATTATTTTCGAAAAATACATGAAACATTAAAAGCTCAGAAAAATGTGCTAAAATCGTATTTTATTGCATATTTCGACGTTTTAGAGTGGTTTGAGTGCTTTTCTGGTAATACTCATTTTTTAGCTAAAATACTTAGATTATCACACTTATAAATAGAATTTCTACTGCAATTGAAATTTATAGGAAAAGTTAGCAAAATTTTATGATTTTATTTTAGGAAGCTTACTCATAGGTATATTTTATTTAAAAAAGTTGTTTTCAGAAAATCCTTGAAAATGCCTTAAATCGTCAAAAAATGCAATAAAATAACGTTTTATAGCATTTTTGAATATTTATTAATTATTTACATATTTTTAAAAAATCCCATTAAAAATTTATAAAAATCAATATTTTTATAGAATATTTCATATTATTTTCGAAAAATACATGAAACATTAAAAAGCTCAGAAAAATGTGCTAAAATCGTATTTTATTGCATATTTCGACGTTTTAGAGCGGTTTGAGTGCTTTTCTGGCAAAACTCATTTTTAGCTAAAATACTTAGATTATCACACTTTTAAATAGAATTTCTACTGCAATTGAAATTTATGGGAAAAGTAAGCAAAATTTTATGATTTTCTTTTAGGAAGCTTACTCATAGGTATATTTTATCTAAAAAAATTGTGTTTTCAGAAAATCCTTGAAAATGCCTTAAATCGTCAAAAAATGCAATAAAATCAAGTTTTATAGCATTTTTGAATATTTATAAATTATTTACATATTTTTAAAAATCCCATTAAAAATTTATAAAAATCAATATTTTTATAGAATATTTCATATTATTTTCGAAAAATACATGAAACATTAAAAAGCTCAGAAAATGTGCTAAAATCGTATTTTATTGCATATTTCGACGTTTTAGAGCGATTTGAGGTCTTTTCTGGTAATTATCATTTTTTAGCTAAAATACTTAGATTATCACACTTTTAAATAGAATTTCTACTGCAATTGAAATTTATGGGAAAAGTTAGCAAAATTTTATGATTTTCTTTTAGGAAGCTTACTAAAAGGTTTATTTAATCCAAAAAAAGTTGTTTATCAGAAAATCCTTGAAAATGCCTTAAATCGTCAAAAAATGCAATAAAATAACATTTTATAGCATTTTTAATATTTATAAATTATTTACATATTTTTAAAAAATCCCATTAAAAATTTATAAAAATCAATATTTTTATAGAATATTTCATATTATTTTCGAAAAATACATGAAACAATAAAAAGCTCAGAGAAATTGCCTAAAATTGCATTTGATGGCATATTTCGACGTTTTAGAGCGGTTTGAGTACTTTTATGACAAAACTCATTTTTTAGCTAAAATACCTAGATAAAAGACTGTTGAGTAGACTTCAGGATGTACATGTTTATAGAGGGGCTACAGATATATCAGATCACTTTTTAGTTATAGCTACAGTGGGAGTAAAAGGTAGATGGGATACAAGGAAAATAGAATCAGTAAGTAAAAGAGAGGTGAAGGTTTATAAACTAAAAGAGGAGGCAGTTAGGGTAAGATATAAACAACTATTGGAGGATAGATGGGCTAGTGAGAGTGTAGGCAATGGGGTCGAAAATGTATGGGGTAGATTTAAAAATGTAGTGTTAGAGTGTTCAGCAGAAGTTTGTGGTTACAGGCGAGTGGGTGCGGGAGGGAAGAGGAGCGATTGGTGGAATGATGATGTAAAGAGAGTAGTAAGGGAGAAAAAGTTAGCATATGAGAGGTTTTTACAAAGTAGAAGTGATGCAAGGAGGAAGAGTATATGGAGAAAAAAGAGAGGTTAAAAGAGTGGTGAAGCAATGTAAAAAGAGAGCAGATGAGAGAGTGGGTGAGATGTTATCAGCAAATTTTGTTGAAAATAAGAAAAGTTTTGGAATGAGATTAATAAGTTGAGGAAGCCTAGAGAACAAATGGATTTGACAGTTAAAAATAGGAGAGGAGAGTTATTAAATGGAGAGTTAGAAGTATCGGGAAGATGGAGAGAATATTTTGAGGATTTGTTAAATGTTGATGAAGACAGGGAAGCTGTGATTTCGTGTGTAGGGCAAGGAGGAATAACATCTTGTAGGAGTGTGGAAGAGCCAGTTGTGGGTGTAGGGAAGTTCGTGAGGCAGTGGTTAGAATGAAAGGGGTAAGGCAGCTGGGATTGATGGGATAAAGATAGAAATGTTAAAAGCAGGTGGGGATATAATTTTGGAGTGGTTGGTGCTATTATTTAATAAATGTATGGAAAGGGTAAGGTACCTAGGGATTGGCAGAGAGCGTGTATTGTTCCTTTGTATAAAGGCAAAGGGGACAAAGAGAGTGCAAAAATTATAGGGGAATAAGTCTGTTGAGTGTACCTGGTAAAGTGTATGGTAGAGTTATTATTGAAAGAATTAAGAGTAAAACAGAAAGCAGGATAGCAGATGAACAAGGGGGCTTTAGGAAAGGTAGGGGTGTGTAGACCAAGTGTTTACAGTGAAACATATAGGTGAACAGTATTTGGATAAGGGTAAAGATGTTTTTGTGGCATTTATGGATTTGGAAAAGGCGTATGATAGGGTAGATAGGGGGCAATGTGGCAGATGTTGCAGGTGTATGGAATAGGAGGAAGGTTACTGAAAGCAGTGAAGAGTTTTATGAGGATAGTGAGGCTCAGGTTAGAGTGTGTAAGAGGGAAGGGGACTATTTCCCAGTAAAAGTGGGCCTTAGACAAGGATGTGTGATGTCACCGTGGTTGTTCAATATATTTATAGATGGGGTTGTAAGAGAAGTGAATGCGAGGGTCTTGGCAAGAGGTGTTGGGCTAAAAGATAAAGAAGCAAATACAAAGTGGGAGTTGTCACAGTTGCTTTTGCTGATGACACTGTGCTTTTGGGAGATTCTGAAGAGAAGCTGCAGAGGTTGGTGGATGAATTTGGTAGGGTGTGTAAAAAAAGAAAATTGAAAGTGAATATAGGAAAGAGTAAGGTGATGAGGATAACAAAAAGAATAGGTGACGAAAGATTGGATATCAGATTGGAGGGAGAGAGTATGGAGGAGGTGAATGTATTCAGATATTTGGGAGTGGACATGTCGGCGGATGGGTCTATGAAGGATGAGGTGAATCATAGAATTGATGAGGGTAAAAGGGTGAGTGGAGCACTTCGGGTCTGTGGAGACAAAAGAACCTTGTCCATGGAAGTAAAGAGGGAATGTGAGGTATAGTTATACCAACGCTCTTATATGGGTGTGAAGCATGGGTGATGAATGTTGCAACGAGGAGAAGGCTGGAGGCAGTGGAGATGTCATGTCTGAGGTCAATGTGTGGTGTGAATATAATGCAGAGAATTCGGAGTTTGGAAATTAGGAGGAGGTGCGGGATTACCAAAACGATTGTCAGAGAGCTGAGGAGGGTTGTTGAGGTGGTTTGGACATGTAAGAGAATGGAACGAGACAGAGTGACTTCGAGGTGTATAAATCTGTAGTGGAGGAAGGCGGGGTAGGGGTCGGCCTAGGAAAGGTTGGAGGGGGGTAAAGGAAGTTTTGTGTGCAGGGGCTTGGATTTCCAGCAAGCATGTGTGAGCGTATTTGATAGGAGTGAATGGAGGCATATGGTTTTAATACTTGACGTGCTGTTGGAGTGTGAGCAAAGTAACATTTATGAAGGGATTCAGGAAACCGGCAGGCCGGACTTGAGTTCTGGAATGGGAAGTACAGTGCCGGCACTCTGAAGGAGGATTAAATGTTGCAGTTTATAACTGTAGTTAAAGCACCCTTCTGGCAAGACATGATGGGTGAATGATGATGAAAGTTTTTCTTTTTCGGGCCACCCTGCCTTGGTGGGAATCGGCCGATGTGTTAATAAAAAAATAAAAAAATTAAAAAGCCAGAGAAATTGCCTAAAATTGCATTTTATGGCATATTTCGACGTTTTAAGTATGTATGAGTGCTTCTCTGTAAAACTCATTTTTAGCTAAAATCTTAGATTATCACACTTTAAATAGAATTTCTGCAATTGAAATTTATGGAAAATAAGCAAAATTTTATGATTTTCTTTTAGGAACTTACTCATAGGTATATTTTATCTAAAAAAATTGTGTTTTCAGAAAATCTGAAAATGCCTTAAATCGCCAAAAAAATGCAATAAAATCAAGTTTTATAGCATTTTTGAATATTTATAAATTATTTACATATTTTTAAAAAATCCCATTAAAAATTTATAAAAAAAAATATTTTTATAGAATATTTCATATTATTTTCGAAAATACATGAAAAATGTGCTAAAATCGTATTTTATTGCATATTTCGACGTTTTAGAGCGGTTTGAGTGCTTATCTTAATACTCATTTTTAGCTAAAATACTTAGATTATCCACTTTTAAATAAATTTCTACTGTAATTGAAATTTATGGGAAAAGTAGCAAAATTTTATGATTTTCTTTTGGAAGCTTACTCATAGGTATATTTTATCCAAAAAATAGTTTTCAGAAAATCCTTGAAAATGCCTTAAATCGTCAAAAAATGCAAAAAATAAAGTTTTATAGCATTTTTAATATTTATAAATTATTTACATATTTTTAAAAATCCTATAAAAAATTTATAAAAATCAATATTTTATAGAATATTTCATATTATTTTCGAAAAATACAGAAACATTAAAAGCTCAGAAAAATGTCTAAAATCGTATTTTATTGCATATTTCGACGTTTAAGCGTATGAGTTGTTTTCTGGCAAAACTCATTTTTAGCTAAAATACTTAGATTATCACATTTTAAATAGAATTTCTACTGCAATTGAAATTTATGGAAAAAGTAAGTAAAATTTTATGATTTTTTTGGAAGCTTACTCATAGGTATATTTAACTAAAAAAATATTTTCAGAAAATCCTTGAAAAATGCCTTAAATCGTCAAAAAATGCAATAAAATCAAGTTTTCTAGCATGTTTTAATATTTATAAATTATTTACATATTTTTAAAAAATCCTATTAAAATTTATAAAAATCAATATTTTATTGAATATTTCATATTATTTTGAAAAATAAACATAAAAAGCTCAGAAAAATGTGCTAAAATCGTATTTTATTGCATATTTCGACGTTTTAGAGCGGTTTGAGTGCTTTTCTGGCAAAACTCATTTTTAGCTAAAATACTTAGATTATCACACTTTTAAATAGAATTTCTACTGCAATTGAAATTTATGGGAAAAGTAAGCAAAATTTTATGATTTTCTTTTAGGAAGCTTATTCATAGGTATATTTTAACTAAAAAAAAATAATTTTTCAGAAAATCCTTGAAAATGCCTTAAATCGTCAAAAAATGCAATAAAATCAAGTTTTATAGCATTTTTGAATATTTTTAAATTATTTACATATTTTTAAAAAATCCCATTAAAAATCTATAAAAATCAATAATAATATAGAATATTTCATATTATTTTCCAAAAATACACGAAACATTAAAAAGCTCAGAAAAATTGCCTAAAATTGCATTTTATGACATATTTCGACGTTTTAGAGCGGTTTGAGTCCTTTTATGACAAAACTCATTTTTTAGCTAAAATACCTAGATTTTCAAACCTTTAAATAGAATTTCTACTGCAATTGAAATTTATGTGAAAAGTTAGCAAAATTTTATGATTTTCTTTTAGGAAGCTTACTCATAGGTATATTTTATCTAAAAAAAATATTTTTTCAGAAAATCCTTGAAAATGCCTTAAATCGTCAAAAAATGCAATATAATCAAGTTTTATAGCATTTTTTAATATTTATAAATTATTTACATATTTTTTTTAAATCCCATTAAAAATTTATAAAAATCAATATTTTTATAGAATATTTCATATTATTTTCGAAAAATACATGAAACATTAAAAGTTCAGAAAAATTGTAAATGTATTTTATTTTCATATTTCGACGTTTTAAGAGTGGTTTGAGTCTTTTCTGCAAAACTCATTTTTAGCTAAAATACTTAGATTATCACACTTTTTAAATATAATTTCTTTGCAATTAAATTTATGGGAAAAAAAAAATTTTATAGTTTTCTTTTAGGAAGCTTACTCATAGGTATATTTTTTCTAAAAAAAATTGGGTTTTCAGAAAATCCTTGAAAATGCCTTAAATCGTCAAAAAATTGTAAAATCAATTTTTATAGCATTTTTTTATTTATAAATTATTTAAAATTTTTTAAAAAAATACAATTAAAAATCTATAAAATCATTTTTAATTAAAATTTTCTTTTTTTCCAAAAATACATGAAACATTAAAAGCTCAAGAAATTGCCTAAAATTGTTTTCATTGGCATATTTCGCGTTTTAGAACAGTTTGAGTGCTTTTATGAAAACTCATTTTTAGCTAAAATACCTAGATTTTCAACCTTT
>WNWK01036409.1:0-19180 GCA_009830355.1 Cherax destructor | reverse complement strand
ACCTAATCAATGTCATCACCCACTTTCGCTTGGCCTCATTTTTAAGGCCATTCACGTTCATACTTAAACACCGGAAGGTAATGGTTGAGGTTTCCTCTTGGTTCGGTTGTTTTCTCCAAAGTTATACCTGTGACCCTCCTCCCCACCCTTCCTGTCACCTCCCATCCCCCTTTACCCTTATCACCCCCACTACCTCTAGCTCTTGTCTGTTGTCCAACTACAACTTCAGACCAAATTTTCTTACCAGGTCTCTGTGCTGGTGTGAGGACATCATTACCAGCCTCCCAGTTCTCTTCCTAGATTCTCCCCTGTCTCTCTGGTCCTCATTTACCTGCTCATTGTGCACCTCCACCTCCACCTGTATGACATCCAACACAGCTTACCACACCCTCCCTGCTGCCTCACCTCCACCCACCTGTTCCTGGTTCTGCTCCAGAACCCCAATGCCACACACCTCACTGGTTGACCCTCCAATGTCAGCTCTTCACCTTCAAGAATCTCATTGAGACCCCTCAAAATCTCAGCCTCCTGACCAGTTATACCTTCCTCTTCCGTGTCTGGCCCAGTCTTTTCCCTTTCTGACACCTCCTCCTCCATGCTCCTCCCACTCATCCTTTGTTCCTCCATCTCTGCTCTGTCCACTTCCACGCTCCATGATGTCTTCTTTCTCCCTGCATCGCCGCACACCCATGCCTCCTTCTGTTCCATCATTCGTTACATTCCTTACTTCGCATTCTGTCTCTGCCCCTGCACCACCTCGACGCCAATCCTCTCTCCTTTGGCTACACTCAGCAGCCAAGTGACCCGGTTTTCCACACAGTCGACATGTCCTCACCTGCCCTGGGTATGTGACGTACACCTGTGTCGAAAATTCTCCATAAGTACATAAGAGGAATAGGTTTTCTCAAGGAAATTTTGATGGAGTATGTTCCTCTAAAGCCCAGCATATAACCCTGCGCCCAGCGTCCTATGTTTACAGCATGTATTAGCCATAACTTTAAATACATCTTTAATATCCTGTTGTCCAGATTCAAAGGGCACATTATACCTTAATCCACTTAAAAGTGGCAGAAACATCTTTCAAACATACCTCTAGGCCTTGATGTACCACTAACTTTTCTCCTGGTATGCATCGACGACTCGTGATAAGCTGCAGTGCAAGCTAATTTGATGAAGATCCTCCTTGATCCGTTTAATGATATGCCATAAATCTCCTCGCGATAATCCAAAAGTGTCTCGTATTATTGCAGGCAGTAGAACCTCTGCATTAGACGGATATATGGCTCCCTGGACCAAGTCAACACAGACCGTGTTCACTCTCCTCCTGTAACCGACGTCCATCGTTTGAAAATGACGTTGCCTCCAGCTGCCACCAGGGAGCACCACAGCACACCCGCACACAACCAAGGCTGGGCTGGAATGTTAGACCTGTATATCACTTTTATGAGTAATGGGCATAGAGAGGATTAGTCAGGAAGACAGGGAAGGTTTGGAGGGACGCATTACTGAGGAAGAGGTATGGCAGGCTTTGCAGGGACAGAAACTTGGAAGACACCGGTTGGACGGGATTTCGGCGATTTCTATGTGACTCATTGGGAGGTTTTTGCGAGAGATATTGGTGAGGGTTTTCAATGGTATGAAGTCAATGGGAAGTATGAGGAAGAGCAGCGAACAGGATAGTGGTTTTAATACCCAAGGGCCGGGTGGGGACATTAAAGGGATATAGAGCGATAACCTTACTCTGTGCTGATTATAAGATTTTTGCACGTATTTTGGTGAATCGTATGAAGAAAGTATTAAATAATATTTTAGAGGGAGGGCAGTACGGAGTTCCTGGACGAAGTATGAGGGAGGGGCATCGTAGAATAAAGGGTTTGTTGAAGGTAGGGAGGGAGGGAGTGTGGGGTTGGATTGGAAACTGCCCTATGACAGCGTGAATAGGGAGATGTTGCAGGGCATATTATTGAAACAGGGGTTTGGGAGGAGGTAGTGAGGTGGTGGGGACGCTTTATGGCAGGGCGCAGGTGAGAGTGCAGGTGAACGGAGGTGGGGACTGTGGTGGGCATGGGGCGGGGCTGAGACAGGGTGTCCTTGTCGCAGCTCCTGTTCGCATGTCTGCAGGATCCCTTCTATAGATTGGTGCAGGAGGGTGGAGAGAGGGGGAGGGATCCGGAATGTGCCCCGGGTATCGTCGGGTATGTAGATGACACCACTATCTTGGTGGGAAGCTTAGAGGGGTTGGGCACTGTTAATAAGATGATAGAGATTTTTGGGTTGGCTACTGGGATGAGTGCAAATAGGGCAAAATCGAAATTGTTGGAGGTAGGAACGTGGGTGGGGGGGGCGTTGGGTCAGAGGTTTGGATGGAATACAGTGGATAGGATCAAAATTTGTGGTGTTGTTTTTTGTAATGTGCCGCAAGTTGCACGGGAGTTTAATTCTTCTGCGGTGATAGAGGCAGCTGTGGGTAGGATGGCAGGATGGAGGCCGGGGGAGATAACTCTTTTGCAAAGGGTCATTGTGGTTAATGCATTGGTTTACAGTAAGTTGTGGTTCGTAGCAGCGGTTTATCCTCTCATGGAAGAGGATATTCGGCGGATGCAAAAGAGGGTTTTGCGTTTTATTTGGGGTTTTGGAAGACATTGGTTGCGAGAGGAAGTGGTTATGACTAGGGTGGCAAGAGGAGGTATGGGATTGATACCTCTGAGGAGGCGATTGATGGGGATTTACGTTAGGCAGGAATTTTTGGCGAGGGGAGGGAGGGGAGGGGTGAGAGTGGACAGGGTTATGAGGGAGAGCAGGCGGTGGTGGCATGGTAAGGATCTTCAGGTTTGTGAGGCACTCTTGCGACATCTCATAGTAGTCTCGGAACCGCGGAAAATGCGGGTTAAGGTGCTTGATAGGATTGGAACTGGTGAGTTGGAGATACAGGGGGCGGCAGCTTACCCCAAGTATGATTGGGGGGCTACGTGGTTTTGGTTAAAAAGGTTAAAATTGCCGGCCAGGGTGCGGGAAACGGGGTTTAGGTTTCTGCATAATATATTGGCAGCCAGAGCTCAACTTTTCGTAATGGGTCTATAAAGGACGGGCTATGCCAGCGCTGTGGATTTTGGAAACGGCTTTTCATGTTATATATTTTTGAGGATTTGGCTAGGGTTCGAGAGTGGTTCGGTGGGATAATCAGGAGGTGGGGAGGAGGGTTGTCTTTGTTGCGAGTTTTAAGTTTAGATGTTGCGGGTAGTCCTGAGGGTGTTAGGCGTGCGGTTATGTATCTGGTTTTGGATTATATTTTTGTAACTTGGGGTATGAGGGAGGTTCGGGGCGAGGGGAGAATCCGGGCTCTTGCAGCACGGTTCTTTAGAACAAAATGTAGGAATCAAGGACTTTATGGTCAGGCATGGGAGCGGGGGTTTTCGGTGGGGTATAGGCAGTTGACAATGGGGACTTTATTGGGGGGGGGGAGGGATAGGGATGGGAATGGTACGAAAGGGGTTGGTCTCCAGGGGGGAGGTTTGGTTTAGAGTATGCGTTGATTAGGAGGTATGTATGAGTATGAGAGGGGGGAGGGAGAGGGCGGGGGGTTATAGGGCGTTCGGTGAATGTTTCTGTGACCTTGACGGGAGAGGGGAGGGAATAGTAGGAAGGTGTCAGGGGCAAGCAATGGGGGTTTGTCTGGCACAGGGGTACCTGGAAAAAAAAAAAAAAATAACTGTATAAGGTAAACATGTCATGTTGGTCACGACAGTGGCCGGTTGGGTCATGTTATTATGTATGACAATGTATATAGGATGATGTTATATTTTTTTGTTTTAGTCACGTGATAAAAGTGACTTAGTGGTTCCCTTATGACATGTAATGTACGGTGTCGAGTTTAGACATGTACTTTGTTGTAGACATGGAGAGACATAATAACCTGTTATGTCTTAATGTTCTAAGGTTGTTTGAATATTCAAAGTTAAGGGGGGAGACAGGAGGGGTAACAGTAGGGCCTGAAATTTAATTTGAGGTATCTATTTAGAAATGCAGGATAAATAATCTGCACTTTATAGTAATGTATACTGTTTTTGTCTCTGGTTTGGTATGAAGAAACAGGAGAACTGGAGTAATCCTGGCACGTTTGGTGTCCTATGTGTTAATTTTTGTTACTACACATAGTGTGTTGGTATGTGTAGGTATGGGAAAATATAAAAGCTGTACAATATGTAGGGTGCTTTGGGTGGGTTGTGGGTGGGGGTTTATGAGGGTACATCTAGGAAGTTACCCTGGAGGAGGTTTAGATTTTCATGTACTGTTTTGTATTAATGAGTGTTGTTGCATATATAGGCTTGGTTAGTTCAGGTGTAATGGAGGTGGATTGTAAAGCAATGTGCTGATTTTTCTTATGTTCAGAGGTGTGGTTCTTGGTATGTATAATGTTAAGATTGATACAATTGCAACTTATGTATAATGTGTTTTTTTAATAAAATAAAAAAAAAAAAAAAAAAAAAATTGTAGTGGGCCTGAAGAAAGTAAATTATGTCTTTAGGGATACGGTAATCAAACATGTTGACTGATTAAATCAAAATAAATCCACAGGCCCTGATGAACTTTTTTTCAAGGGCTTTTAAAGAGTAAAAATGTAACTTTGTGAACCATTATCTAACCTTTTTAACATTGCTCTTCAAACATGTGTAGTGTGTAAGATGTGGAAGATGTAATTCCTCTTTTTAAATCAGGGGTAAGTTATGGCTGTCATATTACCGCTCAGTACGCCTGACCTCAGTTGTAGCCAAATTACTTGAATCAATTATAGCTGATATTATAAGAAGCCATCTTGATAAGCATAATCTGAATTATGATAACGTGGATTCATGAGGGGCTGTTCATGCCTGACTAATTTACCGATTTTCATCAGTAAAGTCTTCGAGACACTTGATCATGATAAAGAATACGATATTGTTTACTTCTATTTTATTAAAGTGTTTTATAGAATATCACACAAATAACTGTTAAATAAAATGGCAGCTCATTGTAATGAGGGAAAAGTCCTTTCACGAATCGAGGCGTATTGACCAACGGGAACCAGAGTCTTCTTAAACGAGGTGAAATCTAAGTGGGAATCAGTCACAAGTGGCCCACGTTCCACAAGGATCAGTTTTAGGCCCATTGTTGCTTATAACGAACATAAATGATCTTGTCAAGGAAACAGCAAGTGATATGAGAAAATTCGCAGATGACAGGAAAAATAGGCAGGATAATAGATTCAGAGGAAGATGCCACTGAACTTCAGAAGGATTTAAACAAGCTCATTTCGTGGTCAGGAAAGTGGCGAATGCAGTTCAGTGTAGACAGATGCAAAGTCCTAAACCTCGGGAATGTAAATAACTCTAGCACTTATAAGCTAAATAATACAGAACTTGGTCATAAATGTAGAATGCGAAAAAGAACTTGGCAATTATGATAAGCAATAGCCCGAAGCCAAGACAGCAATGTATAAGCGTATGTAATAAGGCAAACAGATTACTGGGATTTATATCAAGAAGTATAAGCAACAGGAGTCCTGAGGTCATACTACAGCTCTATACATCATTAGTAAGGTTTCACTTAGATCATGCAGCTCAGTTCTGGTCTCCATATTACAGAATGGATATAAATTCATAGGAAAACATTTAGAGAAGAATGACAAAATTAATCCACTGCACAAGAAATCTTTCATATGAAGATCGATAGTGAGTCCTTAATGTACACTTTTTATTGACCAACTAATGTGCTGCTTAAGTTGCTTACTCCGAGCTGTTGGTGTGCTACTTATATTAGCCTACTAATGTTCTTCTTATACTAACCTATACTGTTAATGTTACAGTGGTGACGATAATACGTCTGCTTCCTCTTGCAGAATCCGAAGAGACACTTTGTTGACGAGCTAGTTCTCTTCACTAGTTAATATGCTACTTATAAAGCCCTAGTGATAAGCTAGTTATACTGATATGTTGCTTTTGCTATCCTATGCTACCCTGTTGATGTGTTTCCCAAGCCACAAAGCAGCAGGATTCCGGCACTTCCATATGTGGCATTCTAGGCACTTCTTTTAAATGTGGAATCCTCTGGCACTATCATCATATGTGTAATTCCCTGGTACTCTTATCAAAAGTGGCATCCCTGGCACTCCTATTATATATGGCGTCTCCTGGCACTCCAATTATAAGTGGCATATTCAGTCAACAGGTGGCAGTACCTTCCAAGGTGCCACCATCCAGGTCTCAGTCAACAGGTGCAGTACCTCCAAGGTGCCACCATCCAGGTCTCAGTCAACAGGTGGCAGTACTTCCAAGGTGCCACGATCCAGGTCCAGTCAACAGGTGGCAGTAATCTCCTAGGTGCCACCATTCAGGTCTCAGTCAACAGGTGGCAGTACCTTCAAGATTCCACACCCAGGTCTCAGTCAACAGGTGGCAGTACCTCCTAGGTGCCACCATCCAGGTCTCAGTCAATAGGTGGCAGTGCCTCCAAGGTGCCACCATCCAGGTCTCAGTCAACAGGTGGCAGTACCTCCAAGGTGCCACCATCCAGGTCTCAGTCAACAGGTGGTTGTACTTCCAAGGTGCCACCATCCAGGTCCCAGTCAACAGGTGGCAGTACCTTCCAAGGTGCCACCATCCAGGTCTCAGTCAACAGGTGGCAGTACCTCCAAGGTGCCACCATCCAGGTCTCAGTCAACAGGTGGCAGTACCTCCAAGGTGCCACCATCCAGGTCTCAGTCAACAGGTGGCACTACCTCCAAGGTGCCACCATCCAGGTCTCAGTCAACAGGTGGTTGTACCTCCAAGGTGCCACCATCAAGGTCTCAGTCAACAGGTAGCAGTACCTCCAAGGTGTCACCATCCAGGTCTCAGTCAACAGGTGGCAGTACCTCCAAGGTGCCACCATCCAGGTCTCAGTCAACAGGTGGTTGTACCTCCAAGGTGGCACAATCCAGGTTTCAGTCAACAGGTGGCAGTACCTCCAAGGTGCCACCATCCAGGTCTAGTCAACAGGTGGTTGTACTCTCCAAGGTGGCACCATCCAGGTCTCAGTCAACAGGTGGCAGTACCTCCAAGGTGCCACCATCCAGGTCTCAGTCAACAGGTGGTTGTACCTCCAAGGTGGCACCATCCAGGTCTCAGTCAACAGGTGGCAGTACCTCCAAGGTGGCACCATCCAGGTCTCAGTCAACAGGTGGCAGTACCTCCAAGGTGCCACCATCCAGGTCTCAGTCAACAGGTGGTTGTACCTCCAAGGTGGCACCATCCAGGTCTCAGTCAACAGGTGGCAGTACCTCCAAGGTGCCACCATCCAGGTCTCAGTCAACAGGTGGTTGTACCTCCAAGGTGGCACCATCCAGGTCTCAGTCAACAGGTGGCAGTACCTCCAAGGTGCCACCATCCAGGTCTCAGTCACACCTCAAACTAAGGTTCCTTTACCATTCGTAAAAATTCTTGCTAACAAAAGAGTGCAAGGAACCTCCGGGAAGGATCCTTGATGCCAACGAAAGACTCTTGATTAAAGAAATGAAAGTTGTCCTCCCATTCCTCGGATTGAACCTGATTCCCTCCTATTCCCCCAGTTGCTGTGTGAACGTTACAGGTTTTGCGCTTCCCTTTGATTATACTACTGCTCAAGGAGATGAAATTCCAAGGAATCTTATATAATCAGACACCCCAGTCTCTACCCCACTGCCCACTCTATACCCCACTGCCCACTCTATACCCCACTGCTCACTCTCTACCCCACTGCCCACTCTCTACCCCACTGCCCACTCTATACCCCACTGCCCACTCTCTACCCCACTGCCCACTCTATACTCCACTGCCCACTCTATACCCCACTGCCACTCTCTACCCCACTGCCCACTCTCTACCCCACTGCCCACTCTCTACCCCACTGCCCACTCTATACCCCACTGCCCACTCTATACCCCACTGCCCACTCACCCCACTGCCCACTCTACCCCACTGCCCCTCTCTCCCACTGCCCACTCTCTACCCCACTGCCCACTCTCTACCCAACTGCCCATTCTCTACCCCCCTGCCAGCTCTACCCCACTGCCCACTCTCTATCCCCTGCCCGCTCTACCCCACTGCCCACTTTCTACCCCACTGCCCACTCTCTGCCCCATTGCCCACTCTACCCCACAGCCCACTCTCTAACCCACTGTCCACTTTCTACCTCACTGTCCATTCTCTACCCACCTGCCCGCTCTACCCCACTGCCCACTCTACCCCACTGCCCACTCTACACCAATGCCCACTCTCTACCCCATTGCCCACTCTACCCCACTGCCCACTCTCTACCCCACTGCCCACTCTCTACCCCACTGCCCACTCTCTACCCCACTGCCCACTCTCTACCCCACTGCCCACTCTCTACCCCACTGCCCACTCTACCCCACTGCCCACTCTACACCACTGCCCACGCTCTACCCCTCTGCCCACTCTCTACCCCACTGCCCACTCTCTACCCCACTGCCCACTCTCTACCCCACTGCCCACTCTCTACCCCACTGCCCACTCTCTACCCCACTGCCCACTCTACCCCACTGCCCACTCTACACCACTGCCCACTCTACCCCCTCCCCCACTCTCCCCCCAATGCCCCTCTCCCATTGCCCACTCTACCCCCTGCCCACTCTCTACCCCACTGCCCCTCTCCACTCCCCTGCCCCACTCTCTCCCCACTGCCCACTCTCTCCCCCTGCCCATCCCCCACCCCCACTGCCCACTTCTACCCCCTCTCCCCCAATTTCTCCCACTGCCCCTCTCCCCCCTCCCACTCTCTCCCCACTGCCCCTCTCTACCCCCTGCCCCTCTCACCCCCTGCCCACTCTCCCTACCCCCTGCCCCTCTCTCCCCACTCCCCCTCCCCCCCTGCCCACTCTCCCCACCCCACTCTTCCCCACTGCCCACTCTCTCCCCACTGCCCACTCTCTACCCCTGCCCATTTTCCCCACTGCCCACTCTTATTACCCCACTCCCACTCTTACCCCACCCCACTCTCTCCCCCTGCCCCTCTCTCCCCACTGCCCACTTCACCACTGCCCATTCTACCCAACTGCCCATTCTCTCCCCCCCCTCTCACCCCCACTGCCCACTCTCTCCCCCCTGTCCTTTCCTTTCCCTTCTTTCCCCCACCCCCCACTGCCACTCCTTTCTTCACCCCATTTTCCCCCCCCCTTTCTGCCCCTTGCCCCTTCCTCCTGCCCACTTTAAACCCACTGTCCCTTTTTTACCTCCTGTCCTTTTTTTCCACCTGCCCGTCTCCCCCTGCCCACTCCCCCACTCCCCACTCCACCAATGCCCACTCTCCCCCATTGCCCACTCTCCCCACTGCCACTCTCTCCCCATCCCTCTCTACCCACTGCCCACTTCTCCCCACTGCCCTTTCCCCCTGCCCCTCTCCCCACTGCCACCTCCCCCACTCCCACTCTCACCACTCCCCACGCTCTCCCTCTCCCCCTTCCCCCTGCCCCTTCCCCCACTGCCCCTCTCCCCACTGCCCATCCCCTCCCACTCCCACTCCCCCACTGCCCCTCCCCCCCCCCCACTCTACACCACTCTTACCCCCCTCCACCCCCTGCCACTCCTCCCCCATTGCCCCTCTCCCCACTGCCCTTTTCCCCCCCCTGTCCACTCTCTCCCCTGTTCTCCCCCTGCCCCTTTCCCCTTTTTTTTCCCCCCCTTTCCCCCCCACCCCCCATTTCCCCTCACTGTCCATACAAACCCCTTTCCCCACCACCCCTCCCCTTTCCCCTCCCCACCCCCTCCACCAAGCCTCACAAATAAAACTGAATTGGCCACCCCCCACCTACCCACTGCCCATTTCTCCCAACTCCCTTTCCCCCTGCCAGCTCCCCCCCACTGCCCCCCCACCCCCGCCCCCCCCCCACTGCCCATTTTCCCCACCCCCCATCTCTGCCCCTTCCCCCCTCTCCGCCCACTTCCCCACTCCCCCTTTTTCCCTCTGCCATTTCCCACCTGCCCCTCCCCCCCCACTGCCCATCTACCCCCCCCCCCTCTACCCCAAAGCCCCCTCTTACCCCATTCCCCACCCCATCCCCCTCTCCCACTGCCCACTCTCCCCCCCCCCCACTTTTCCCCATCCCACTCTCCCCCCCCCCCACTCTCCCCCACTCCCCCCCCCCCACTCCCCACTCTCACCACTGCCCACGTCTCCCCTCTCCCCCCTACCCCACTGCCCTTTTCCCCCACTCCCCTCTCCCCATCCCCACTCTCCCCCCTGCCCCTCCCCCCCCACTTACCCCACTGCCCCCCAACCCACTCCCCCCCTTCCCCTCCCCACTCTCCCCCACCCCCCCTTTCCCCCACTGCCCACTTTTCCCCCCTGCCCACTTCCCCCCTCCCCACTCTCTCCCCACCCCCCACTCCCCCCCCACTGCCCACTCTTACCCCTGCCCCTTTCCCCCACTGCCACTCTCCCCCACCCCCTCCCCCCACCCCCCACTTCTCCCACTGCCCCCTTCCCCACCCCCCTCTATCCCCACTGCCCCCCCTCCCCACCCCCCACTTTTCCCCACTGCCCCTTTCCCCCATGATTCTCCCAAAACCCCCCATTCTCTCCCCCCCCTTTTTTTTACTTTTTCCCCCTTTTCCCCCCCTGCCCGCCCCCCCCACTGCCCCATTTTTTCCCCCACCCCCCCTTTTCTGCCCCATTGCCCATTTTCCCCCCCCAATTGCCCACTTTAAACTGTCCACTTTCTCCTCATTAAAAATTTCCCCTGCCCGTCTCCCCACTCCCACTCTCCCATGCCCACTCCCCCAATCCCCCTTTTCTCCCCCCTTTGGGCCACTCTCCCCACTGCCCCTTCTCCCCACTGCCCACTTCTACCCACTGCCCCTTCTCCCCACTGCCCCTTTCCCCACTGTCCTCTCTCCCACTGCCCCTCTCCCCCTGCCCACTTTAACCACTGCCAAGCTCTCCCTCTGCCCCTTTCCCCACTGATTTTCACCCCACTGCCCACTCTCCCCCACTGCCACTCTCTCCCCCTGACTTTTTACCCCACTGCCCACCTCCCCCTTCACTCTCCCACTGCCCACGCTCCCTCTGCCCTCTTTTCCCCACTGCCCCTTTCCCCATTGCCACTTCCCCTCCCCTTCTAACCCACTGTCCCCTTCCCACTGCCCATTTACACCACTGCTCACTTTCCCTCTGCCACTTTCCCCCACTTTCACCTCCTGTCCTCTCCCATTGCCCATCTACCCCACTGCCACTCTCTACCCAACTATCCACCCCCCCAAAATTTTCCTATCAAACTGCCCAATCAAAGCCCCCTTCCACCCCAACCCACTGCCCACTTTTTTTCCTGTGTCCTTCTACACCCCCTGCATTCTCCCACTGTCTCTCCCTAACCTCCCTCTCCCAACACTAAACCACTGCCTCACTCTCCCCGGTGCCCACTTATCTTGCCCTTCCCCACTGCCGTTTTTTCCCCACTGCCTTTTCTATCCCAGTGCCACCTGGGGGGGGAGTGGGCCACTCTCTACCTCAATGTAAAATTCCCCCCCGGGTCCCCACACTCCCATTAGCCACCCCATCCCACTGCTCCTTCCACCACTGCCCACTTTCTCCACCACTGCCCATTCTCCCCACTGCCCATTCTACCCCACTGCCCCACTCTCCCTGTCCTCTTCCTTTGTACGCCACTGACCATCTTTTCCCCATTTACTTTCTACCCTTGCCACTGTGCCCTTACGCCCATTCCCCCTCCTTTCACCCCACTGCCCCTCTCACCTTCCAACTTTTCCCACTGCAAAATTGTTTCACTGGTGAGAAAATTTCAAGGGGGGGGTAATCCTTTCTTTCAAACATCTGGAGTTTGAAGTTGAATATGAAAAAAACAACAGCTCGACATACGTGTTCATTCAAAAGATTGCAAAGTGATCAAGATCAATAAAATATGTTTCTGCTGCGTCATGGGACATTTCTCCTTCCAGAATATCTCCCAGTGTGCTAGTCTGGGAACTGCTGTTTTCACCGATCGTTAAAAAATCGAGATAATTTTTCGCCAACTTGATAATATAGTTAGGGGATTATTCCTCCAGCCCACTTCTAGAACTCAAGAAAATAGCAATCCTTGATTGAAAAGGAGGGTGTGGAGGCTGGTAGGGCAGATTGCAACTTGTTTTCGAAGAATATGTGACGAATCGGCTGTTTGTGTGCTTGTTTCCCCGGCCCTAACTGGACGAACTATAAGTGAAAGCCCCGGCGACGTGTGTTTTTTTTTTTATTTTAAAAAAACAATTACAAAACACATGACAATAGGAAAACAGAAGACAGAGGATAATTTTTAAAACAAGCACTAACTGTGGGCAAAAAAAAACAAAGGTTAACAAAAAATTTTCCCCCCTTAAAAAAACATAAAATTTTTAAAGGGGAAAGGAAGGGGTTTTTTGGGGAGGGGGTGGGGGGAAAGGACTAATTTAACAGACAAATTTTGTTTTAATGCCAGGGGAAGTTTACATTGATTATTATGGAAAATTTTTTTTAATTTGCATTTTTTTTATTTTGTGTAAAATTGGGGAAAAATTTGAATTTTTTTAAAAATGGTTAGATAAAAAAATGGGTGGGTGTGGATGGGTGTGATTTGGCCTGACTACCTTGTCCACCAGGTCAGTAGCTGAATAATTCCTTAATGGAAGTGACCTGACCAGGTGGTCGGTTTTCCAGGTGGTCGGTGACCAGGTGGTCGGCTGACCAGGTGGTCGGCTGGACAATTATATGGGTGGGGGTTGGGGGGGAATTGGGGCCCGACTAGGGGTTTTGCCAGGTCAGATGCAGTGTTCCTTCCTTTAAGTGAATGTAACCTGACCTGGCTGGGTCAGGGGTTCCTTAACCGTGTGGTTTTTTTCGCATTAAAAAGGCCTTGCAGTGTTCCCTTTCTTTGTTCTTATGTTCTTCTCTCTCTACTACTCTCTCTTCTCTACTCTCTTTCCCTTACCCCTCTCTAATAAAAATAATAAAAAATAATAAAAAATAATAATAATAATAATAATAAAATGATTTTTAAAACAAAAAATAAAAATTTAAAAAAAAAAAAAAAAAAAAAAAAAAAAAAAAATCCATGTTTTCCCCCAAAACACTGCCCCCGTGACGGAAAAAACTATCAGTTATCCTTATGACGGACTGATTTTTAAAACAGGGGATAAGAACGATGAGTTTTTTTTGGGGAAGGGAAAATTCGGGGGGGAATTAGTCGCCCCAGGCGTTCAATCAATCATCTAAATTAAAAAACTGACAAACACACAACTGCCCCAAACCCAATTTCATAAAAAACAAAAATTATTTTAAGTTCTGAAATGTTACAGGGTACAACCCGGTTTGTGTGGTATTGTAAGAATGGGGAAAATTATATAATAGTCAATCTGGGACCCTTAATATCTGCGCAGATCTTTTTTAAATTTTTAATAAAAAAATTTTTCTCGGCCCATGAAGGTAATTTTAGAAAAAACCCCCATCACGACCCCGCCCCTAGCAGTTCTATGAATCCAAGGGCCCCAAATTTTTTTGGAAAGCCCTTTGGGGATTCAGTGTGTACTGAAAATTTCTAAGATTAAGATTATACTTTTTAATAAAATGTTAAGAACTGAACCAGAAAATTTTCCCAAAAATCTAAAAAATTTTCCCCCAAGGGGAAATAAGTTCAAATGTAAACCTTTTTTTAAAAGGGGAATAATATTAAATTCTAAAACCCCAAGTAACCTGTCTTTATTGAGGAAAAAAATTTCCTACATGGAAACTGTATTCTTTTGGGTTACGTTTTTTTAAACCCCCCACAAAGAAGATTACCCTTTTTTAAACCTTTCTGAACACAATTAAAAGGAAATTCACAAAAATTCCACCAAATGCTAATGAATGCATAACAAATTAAATTCACTGACAAAATTAAGAGGAATCAACTTCGGGGTTTTTCCCCCTTTCTTTTTAAAACCCTCTCCATCTTCTCCCGTAAAAAATTATGGGAACATTGAGTTTTGGGAAAAAGGGGAATTAAAACTAGGTTTACATTATAAACTAATTATTTGAAATTTTAATGGTATTATAGTTAACTTACGACAATGAGATTATTTTTTTTAAACATTCTGGAAAATTTGTCATTACTGGGGGCATGACTCACACAATGGGGGAAAAACATGCTCACTGGGGACGCCAGGTCATGACTCCCCCAAAACTTAAACTGCTCACAGGACGCCAGGGCCCTGACTCCCACAATGGCAAAAACATGTCACTTGGGGGCGGGTACGCCTACACAATGGCTGTAACAACACGCTCACTGGAGACGCCAGGTACATGACTCACACAATGGAGAAAACATGTTTTTGGAGACCCAAAAGGACATGACTCCACAAGGATGTAAAACATGCTCACTGGAGACCCAGGTCTAAAACACACAATGACTATAAAACATGCTTCTGGAAAACCAGGTACAGACTCCCCAATGGGTGTAAAACACGCTTACTGGAGACGGGTACCCGTCCCCAATGACTATAACAACATGCTTTTCTGGGAGACGCCGGGGGCATGACTCACACAATGGCTGTAAAACCGTCCACTGGAACGCCAGGTAAAAACTCCACAATGATTTTTAAAAACATGTTACTTGGAACGCCAGGTTTTATGACTCCCCCAAAGACTATAAAAATGCTACTGGAGAGCCAGGTACATGACTAAAAATGGCTTTAAAAACGCTTTTTGGGGGCGCCCCTTTAAAAACCACACAATGACTATAAAAATATTACTGGAGACGCCATGTAAAAACTCCCCAAGATTTTTAAAACATGCTTTTTTTGGGGCCCGGTGACTCCACAACTATAACAACACGCCATTTTGGGACCCGGTACATGATCCCCAATACAGGCAAACAAATTTTGGGGCGCCGGGGGCATGATCACACAATGGTTAAAACATGCTCCCTTTTGGGACGCCAGGGGGCATGACCTACACAATGGTTTTAACAAAACTCACTGGAACGCCAATTTTAAACCCCCAAGGCTGAACAACATGCTCCCCGGGGACGGATTTTTAAAATATATTAAAAACCTGATAGAAAGAAATTAATGTTCAATTACAGATTTCATCAAATAATTACCTTGAAGAAAAATACCTTTTAAAAGAGTTAATATTACTTTTTTTTGGAGAGGGGAAAAATGAAATCTGATAATTATTTTAAAAATTACTGAAAACCTGATTAGATATGAAACTTTTTGTGATAAGGTGGGTTAGATAACACACTTTTTGGGAACAGCTTTTTGATGTTACCAAAAATGACTGAGGTTGTAGTGGCCTGTTTTAGGCTTGATTCCAAGAACTTCGGATGGTGGTATTACAAAAAGATGATCAAATTAAATGTAAAAAACAGTTTTGGTCAGTTTTGGGGTTGGGGGGGTTACCTGGGGTTTTGTTTTTTAATAATCCATACCCACCACAAAGTATGAATTAATAAAAATACAAGCCAGGTAATCCAGCAAAATTATTTTTTCCATACGGTCAGTTTCCTATAAATTTCCCCAAAAGGCTAGTAGATATGTCGAGCCCAATTGTTGGCAAAATTTCTAAATTTTTGTTAAAAAAAATATTGATTTAAACTGTTAAATCAAGCACCATGACTGATTTAAATAATTAATATGGTTATTTTGATGTCACTTCCTTTTTTTTCAAAAATTCTTAGTTGATTTATTAAGTTTACTATCTGATGAACTTGTTAATTAAGATTTACTATTGCCGTATCTACAATCATGAGTTTATTAAACTTCAAATTTTTGACGCAAAGTTGTGTTTAAGAAAAATCAGAAGTTTGGGTGTCCAAAAAGCAAAACCCTTTCCTTTTTCCATAACAATTTTGTAAATTGTTTTGAAGAAAAGACTAAAATAAAATCCTTCCCCTTAGAGGTAAATGGTAAAAATATGTTTGATGTTTTTTGTCTTATACCGAAAAATAGAAAATATAACATTTTCTTGTTGAATTAAACAGTCTTGCTCAGTCCATAAATTTTTCTGTTCATTTTGAATTAAATAACCCCTTGCCTTTTTTGATATTTTGAATTATTAACGGAAACCATAATTTTAAATTTCATAATATACAAAAAACCAACAAATAATTGTTCTTATTTGCATTATTACTCACCCACATCAGATATTAAAATTTTCTGAATTCTCATCTTGAAGTTTTAAATGAAATAGAAAATGATCTAAAATCCCCAAAACCTTTGATAAACCCTTTTTAAAATTTCCCTAAAAAATACTTTTTAAAATTCCAAAAATGGCCGAACAGTCATATTCAACCAAAAACCCGTTGGTTCTCCACAATGAAATCTTTCTTGATATCCCTTTCCCCGATTTAAGAATTTAATAATTAAAGATCAAAAAAAATCTTGATACAGAAAAAAAAATCTAAATTTAAAAATTTCCCCAAAAATTTGGTTTTAGTGTCTAAAAATTTCCCTTTTAAAAAAGAAAAAATATAGTTTAATACAGCCCAAATTTGGGAAAAAATCTTGAATTTAAGATGGAAATTATAAGTATAGTTTAAAAAACCCAGACGAGAGTCTAATGCCTGTTTATTCATGTGAAATTTTTAAAACCCCCCAATTGTTTTAAAAGGCCCGAGAAAGTTGTATCAAGGTCATGGTTGAGAGAAATATAACTAAAATCGCTTAAAAAAAGAATAGTTTTGTTTTTAATATGAATTTTGGTTTACAGTTATATATATATTAAAGATTGGCCTTATATACTGACGACAGATGGGGTTTTAAGCAGTGGTAGGGGAGTTCCAGTGGACAAGACCACTAGGGGAAAGGGTAGGTCGTGTTTTGGATAAAAAAGATTGTAGAAATCCCAAGGAATCCCAAAATGGTGTTGTCGACAGGATGTGAAAAATGGTTTAAAACCGGGCGTTGATAAATGGGGCATTTGTTCAACATTTGTGTATTTATTCTTGGAAAAAGTTTTTTCCCAAAAATAAAAATTCCTAAATGTTGACAGGTTTATAATTTATCAACTTGTTTTTTGGAAACCATTTATTCCCTCCCCGTCAGGGGACAGCAACATCTTGGGGTCTTTTAAGGGGTTTCTACAAATAATTTAAAAATAATATTATAATATAATATCTTTATTTGCTACAAGTACATGTACAAGGATCAGGCCTTAGGGGAATCAATAAATTACTACTATATAAAGGCCCTTTTGCTGAGCATTTACGGCAAATTAGGTCAGTTTTTTTTCCCAGGATGGGCCCCACCGTCGACTAACACCCAGGTACCCATTTTTTTAGGTAAACCGGGGCAACCGGTGTAAGGAAAAAAAACCAATGTTTCCCCCCTTCCCGGGAAACGAACCCGGGAAACGGAAAAATTTTCCACCAGGCCACGACCTACTTCTGCTGGGGGTCTTCCACTTTGGGCTCCGCCTACCACTGCTAAACCTCTCTATCAAAGCTATATCGGGCCCCCTTTTGCCTTTGCACCCCCCGTCACCATTGATGGGCTGCACGCATCAACTCCAGGCTGGGGGCTGATTACCTCAAACTTCTCATTTTTATCTTTCTGCACTGGAACCAAGGGAAAAAACTGGGTGGCAAATGTTACCAGAAAAAAAAAAATATATATATATATATATATATATATATATATATATATATATATATATATATATATATATATATATATATATATGGGAAGTACAGTGCCAAGGACTCTGGGGAAAGGGGGTGTTAATGTTCAGTTTTATAACTGTAGTGTAAAGCACCCTTCTGGCAAGACAGTGATGGAGTGAATGATGATGAAAGTTTTTCTTTTAAACAACCCTGCCTTGGGGGGAATCAGATGTGTTAATAAAAAAAAAAATAAAAAATATATATATATATATATATATATATATATATATATATATATATATATATATTATATATATATATATATATATATATATATATAAACAAACACTGATCTCTGGCCGACGGAACCGAACCTCCGAACCAGCCCAGGTCGGCGTCCATCACTGGTCAAACCTGGATCCGCTAGACGATCCCGCGGCTTTCAGGGGGGAAAGGTTACAGCTTTCATTTCGCATGTTAACTAGAGATTTTTACAAGCTAGAATTGCAGGCGGCGAAATATTCATGAGGTTCGTGGGTTTCGAGTCTCCGTCGCCAGAGATCAGTGTTTGTGAATATTTCGCCTGCCTTGCGAATTCCCCTAGCATTGAAAAAATCTCTAGTTGTGTCGATGCAGCAGGGATGAATGAAAGCGTAACCCTTTTCCTGCCGGGAAAGCTGGCGCCTTGGAATAACGTCTAGCGAAAGCTGGATGCCAAGGTATTGGGCCAGTGTGGTACGGTCGGTAAAGCACTGCGTACTTGTCATGAGGTTCGTAGGTTCCGAGTCCGTCGCAGAGATCGGTTGTGAATATTTCGCCTGCTCTTGCGAATTCCTAGCATTATATATATATATATATATATATATATATATATATATATATATATATATATATATATATATATATATATATATATATATATATATATATTAAATATATGTCTTTCCGATTAGGTAAAACTGGTCAATTGCAAGAACTCATCTAAAATTAAGTCCTTTCTAAAATTTTCTTATACGTTTAGAGATATTTTTTTCATTTATGTTAATGTAAGAATTTATAATTTTCTACCAAAGAAACTTTGAAAACCCCACCCAACCTATTACAACAAGTGCAATTTAATTTAGCCAACCCACCTAATATATTTTAGATACGTTAACATTAATTTAATAAACAAACACAATGAAAATATTTTTTCGTTATGTTCAGAATGATTTTGGCGAAATTATTGCATACACAAATTTTCATTTGTCTTATATGGCAAGGTGAGCGTTGCTATTTAGCCAAAATCGCAAGTTTTACCTAATCGGACAATATATATATATATATATATATATATATATATATATATATATGTATATAACAGGAGGAATGAAATTAGCTTAGAGGCGTCCACACCACCGTATGTCCTTGGGGAGTACAACATTCAGTCCTACTGGATGAGCTTTCTCTTAACGAATGTGTGGTTCAGTGGGCTAGAGCGTCATGTGTTTTTTCTCACCAAGGGGGGCCAAAGCATCTTGGTTTGACCCCGAGTTCAGTGTGATGATCAATCATCAATAC
>WNWK01036408.1:0-19180 GCA_009830355.1 Cherax destructor | reverse complement strand
AGGGGAGGAGATGGAGGGGAGAAAGGGAAGGGGAGGTAAGGAAGGTCGGAGGAAGGGAGAGAGAATGGAGAGAGGGAAGGAGAGAGAGAGGGGAGTTAGGGGTGAAACTGTCAGATGTAAACAGTGGAATGCGACTTCCATAATTCAGTTATTAAGAGTGAATTGCTTCTGTGGGAAGTTGAGAGTTGCTGCCCCAGGCGGAACCTGCCGGCGGCGGCGGCGGCAGCAGCAGGAGGAGGAGGAGATGAGCAACAGGAGAAATGAAAGAGAAAGGATTAGGAGGGAGAGCGTAACAAAAAAAAAAGGACCATATTGGTAATAGGTACAAGGAAGAGGATAGAAGGAGATATAGGTAGAGGAAGAAGGGGCGTTGTATGACATTGCTAGGATAATGAGGGGAGGTGGATGAGGAAGAGTGGGAGGTGGATGAAGAAGGGTGGGAGGTGGAAGAGGAAGTGTGGGAGATGGAAGAGGAAGAATGAGAGGTGGATGAAGAAGGGTGGGAGGTGGATGAAGAAGGGTGGGAGGTGGAAGAGGAAGAATGAGAGGTGGATGAAGAAGGGTGGGAGGTGGATGAAGAAGTGTGGGAGGTGGATAAAGAAGGGTGGGAGGTGGAAGAGGGAAGGAGTGGGAGGTGGATGAAGAGGGTGGGAGGTGGATGAAGGGGTGGGAGGTGGATGAAGAAGGGTGGGAGATGGAAGAGGAAGAATGAGAGGTGGATGAAGAAGGGTGGAGGTGGAAGAGGAAGTGTGGGAGGTGGATGAAGAAGGGTGGGAGGTGGATGAAGAAGGGTGGGAGGTGGATGAAGAAGGGTGGGAGGTGGATGAAGAAGGGTGGGAGATGGAAGAGGAAGAATGAGAGGTGGATGAAGAAGGGTGGGAGGTGGATGAAGAAGGGTGGGAGGTGGAAGAGGAAGAATGAAGGTGGATGAAGAAGGGTGGGAGGTGGATGAAGAAGGGTGGGAGGTGGATGAAGAAGGGGGAGGTGGATGAAGAAGGGTGGGAGGTGGATGAAGAAGGGTGGGAGATGGAAGAGGAAGAATGAGAGGTGGATGAAGAAGGGTGGGAGGTGGATGAAGAAGGGTGGGAGGTGGATGAAGAAGGGTGGGAGGTGGATGAAGAAGGGTGGGAGGTGGAAGAAAAGAATGAGAGGTGGATGAAGAAGGGTGGGAGGTGGATGAAGAAGGGTGGGAGGTGTTATTCTATCTACCACTTCCCTTCCCCTTCCCCTTCCAACACTTCCTCACCCTCCTTCTTCCCCCTCCCCTTCCTTCTTACCATCATCACTTCCTCACCCTCTCTTCTTCCCCCCTCCTCTCCTTCCCTCCTCTCCTTCCCTTCCTACCATCATCACTTCCTCACCCTCTCTTCTTCCCCCCTCCTCTCCCTCGTCTTTTCTAGACGTCTTTTTCCATCGATATATTTTTAATGTTAGGTATAATTTTTTGAGTTATCAGGCTGGTGCTTTTAACAGACACGTTTGCGAAATATTTACTTCGATAAATCAGTTTTTTTTTTCCACATGTAACATACATTGATGAAATGAAAAAAAATATAGCTGTATTGCAGACTTTCGATATTTTTCCCCATATAAATTTTTAAAGTTAACGTTAAAATGTGTGTTGATAATTTTCGAGATACTTGTCGTCTCCAGAAGTCTGGAAAACGCCTTGAAGGCTCACATACTGAGTGTCCGTGGTTCGATTCCCGGCCCGGTGGAAACATTGGGCATGTTTCCTTACACCTGCTGCCCCTCTTCCCCCAACAGTAAGTAGGTACCTGGGTGTTAGTCGACTGTTTGGGTCACATCCTAGGGGAGGAGCAATATGCCTCAGATAGTGCAGGGCTTCGAAATGAGCTGAGGCAGGATAACAACTCTTAGCCTGTAGAATTGATTCGTGTAATATATATATATATATATATATATATATGTCGTGCCGATTAGGTAAAACTTGCGATTTTGGCTTAAATAGCAACGCTCTTCTTGCCATATAAGACAAGCGAAAATTTGTGTATGCAATAATTTCGCAAAAAATCATTCTGAACCTAAAGAAAAAAATATATTTCATTGTGTTTGTTTATTATTAAATTATTGTTAACGTATCTAAAATATATTTAGTTGGGTTAGGCTAAATTAAATTGCGCTTGTTGTAATAAGGTTAGGTAGGTTTTCTAAGTTTCTTTTGGTACAAAATTATAATTTTTTACATTAACATAAATGAAAAAAATATATCTTTAAACGTATAAGATAAATTTTTAGAAAGGACTTAATTTTAAATGAGTTCTTGCTAATTGACCAGTTTTACCTATTAGGCACGACATATATATATATATATATATATATATATATATATATATATATATATATATATATATATATATGTATGTATATATGTATAAATGTTAGATTTATTTCCCCTCAGTGTATTGTAATTTGGGTAAAAGCAAGCACCTGAACCTTGACTCTTAAATTGAGAGATTCCGAGGGGAAGAAATAAGGAGGATATCTCCCCTCTTCTTTAAATCCATCACTGCCTCGTCTGCTAAGATTTTTTTATTTATTTTATTGATGAGGAAAAGTTAAACTGGTAGGGATATTAAAACACCAAACTGGTAGGGGTATTAAAACACCAAACTGGTAGGGGTATTAAAACACCAAACTGGTAGGGGTATTAAAACACCAAACTGGTAGGGGTATTAAAACACCAAACTGGTAGGGGTATTAAAACACAAACTGGTAGGGGTATTAAAACACCAAATTGGTAGGGGTATTAAAACACCAAACTGGTAGGGGTATTAAATCATCTGGGGGAAGGGGGGGTGAGGGAGAGTTAGTCAGGTCTGATACAGTGACGGAGAGGGTAGCTCCAAGGCACTTGTTTAGGTCTTTGTTATTATGAAATGATTTGACCAGTCCCCTTCTCCCACACCCCCTTCCCCTACCCTCCAACACCCCCTCCCTACCCTCCCACACTACCCCCTTCCCCTACCCTCTTACACTACCCCCTTCCACTTCCACTAAAAAAATAACTAAGAAAGTTCATATTTTATGATAATTTTGTATTTATCATAAAACTAACTGACGTTCTAACCCAATCTTAAATTTACGTAAAATAAAATAGTTTATTTTTAACTATGTTAAGATTTTTCCTAACTTTAATTGTATTCCCCGAGAAGAAAGGAAGAAGGGAAGGAAGGAGGGAGAGGGTTATGAGATTGTAATGAAAATCATCAGTTACACTTAGTTCTGAGTCTCACACTATATAAAATCATACGTCAGTAGGTATATTCCATATATATATATATATAATGCCGTGCCAAATAGATAAAATTGGTCAATTAGCAAGAACTCATTTAAAATTAAGTCCTTTCTAAAAATTTCTTTATACGTTTAAAGATATATTTTTTTCTTTTATGTTAATAAATAATAATTTTGTACCAAATGAACCTTAGAAAACTTACCTAACCTTATTTTAACAAGCGCAATTTAATTTAGCCTAATCCACGGGGGCAATGACCCCGGAACTCCCTCCACGTATATGTAATGCGTATGTGATCCAGAGAGGATCAAGATTTTGTATCAAGATATGTGGTTAATTGGTTGGTTAATTGTGTTTAAATCCAGTCGACTGCACGAGGGTCATTAAGCTCCATGTAACCTGTTTACCACCAGTCGAGAATACCTTAATTCCTACAATAGGGATTAGACTTTAGACTCCCATATATATGCACCCTGAGAGACATACACCTGTAGGCGTATATATTCGAGATTTATAATGTATATTTTGAATGTGTGTGTGTGTGTATAGAAGGAAGGAAGGAGGGAAGGAAGGAAGGAGGGAGAGGGGCGAGGGGGTTGGACTTCCAGCAAGCATGCGTGAGCGTGTTAGGAGCAAATGGAGACAAATAGTTTTTAGGACTTGACGTGCTGTTGGAGTGTAAGCAAGGTAACATTTATGAAGATTCAGGGAAACCGGCAGGCAGGACTTGAGTCCTGAGATGGGAAGTACAGTGCCGGCACTCTGAAGGAGGGGTGTTAATATTGCAGTTTTATAACTGTAGTGTAGGCATGCCTCTGGCAAGACAGTGATGGTGTGAATAATATATATATATATATATATATATATATATATATATATATATATATATATATATATATATATATATATACAGGGAAGACAAGCCACAGGAGATGGAAATCTTCAGCTCAAGTAGTTTCAAGGGGGATTTCCATTCCCCGTGGCTTTGTTGCATCGTTAAGATCGCTTGTCTGCGATTTTAATGCGCATATATATGTATATGCAAAATAACGACAGGGGGGAGTTGAAAGATAGTTCTAGCAACATTGCAAGCTCCTGATGATGCGTTGATTGCAACACGAAAGGCCTAGAGCTATCTTTCATCTCCCCCGCCGTGGTTGTTTTGCATCTTGCATCACTTGTTCGCAATTTTTTGCACATGTATATATAAAGTTGTTTTTGCCTTGGTAAGGACGAGTTCATGTCATTAAAAATATGTATGTATTCTTTATTTGTGTATTGGGTGAGGTGTGGATCATCTTCCAACATGGCCAGTAATTCCTTTATTTTGGTGGTGTTAGTGTTAAGCTTAAAGGAATATAGCAGTAGTGAGGTACGAGAGGGATACACTTGAGGTATAGTGGGTATCCCGTGAGTAAATTAACAGCTGAACAGAGCGGTATGTTGGAAGGGAACCACGGCGTGTTAAATGAGATGATGGCGGGGCCTCAGCTGCAGTACACTATCCGCCTTTGAAGTTGCGAGAGCATTTGCAAGGCAAGAGGAAGCAAGGAAGGGTTGTGACACCCCCCACACCTTCTTTTACATTTTACACATATATTGACACGTGTGTTGCATGTTCTCTAAAGTATTTTTGTCTTTGAAATAAACACCGTTGCAGCCGCTTTGGAAGACACATGACCACTGCAACCAAGTATTTTCCCCAGTTATATTCATCATGTTTGTTTTCCTTCTATTTTTTCCTCTTCCTCCTTTTACTGCTCGTCCTGCTCGTCTGATGTCTTCAGAACGTAAGATGCAGTATTAGAGGACAAATTACTCATAAAAACTTTGGTTAACTCTATTTGCATATTATTTTCGATCGTATAACCACAAACTGTACCTCAGAAATAACAGGCGCTTGCCACGCATTATAGTTCCTTGATTTCTGCCCGAACTGATTGTTGAGAAGGACGACTGTGAACAAACTGAAGATTCTCTGTGCGAGGTACATGATTGGCCCTTCTGGTGATTGTGTAAAGTTTTGTGTGTTGTATGGCATTGCTAGGTGTTGGACTTTGAATTTCCTCGCGCATTGACTGGAATACCCAGTCGCTCGTCTTAGCGTACAGGGAGTGGTGGTGGTGGTTGAAGTTCATTAGTCAGGAAATAGGGAAAGTGTTTCCTGACACTGGTCCTTGTCAAATGACGACTCGTAACTGGTTAAGCATCCGAGGGATTGTCGTAACTGGGTTTTATACACACACACAAAGAGGATCAGTCAGTGTTAAACATTTGTATCCAACACTGCAGTACCTGCTAGAGGTCTCCAAGTGTTGGGTACAAAGTATGTGCACCTAGTGAGGATAATTAAAAAAAATATATATATAATAGCTAAATTAGATAATGGTACCATTCTGAGTATCCAAACTGCAGAGAGTACCTACACCTGCCTCTGTATACTGTATATTTGAGCGTGAAATGTACTACACACCTGCCTCTCTCTGTGTAACAGGTGGCACCAACAGCTGGTTCGAACCCCAGGTGGAACAGCACGCACGACGACAGCTGGTTTCAACTAGGAGATTCAATACATCAACAGCTGGTTGACCAGGTGGGAGAGGCATCATATCAACAGTTGGTTGCTCAGGTGGAAGAGGCAACACATCAACAGCTGGTTAACAATGTGGCACATGCAACACAATACTGTTGCAATATTAATGTTAAAAGCAACATGGCAACTGGGGAGTCAGGAGAGGTTGCTATGGTAACCTTGGGATGCATCACTCTAGGCTGTAATCTAAGGGAACAGTAGTAGTTATTGACTTCACACTCGTACGTACGTTCGTACTGTACGTATTGACCTTAAACTCATACGTACGTACGTTCTGCGGTTATTGCCTTTACACTTGTACGCACGAACTATGCGTATTGACTTTACGGAGGAATTGGAGATTCACATTGCCCTCACACTCGTACCTATGAACCAGAGTACATATTGACAGAGTACACAGCAACTGGAGTACATATTGACATCAGAGTACGCAGCAACTGGAGTACATACTACCGTTTTGAAAAATCAGGTAACAGGAGAAATTTTCATTCTCGTTCTGTAATATATACGTAAATGCACAGTATGTACTCAACATGTACCTATGTACTCAACATATAATACTGACACAATAGGGCAGGACCGAGTACTCTCGAATCTGGAGAATATTTTACGGTTCAATATTATCTTCTCCATCTGTACCAAGAAGGAAAAAAATATTCAGGAATATTAACTCTGGCAATCAAAAAAGTAAATTAACTTTAAACTCAACAGATGGCGCTAGTAGATAGGATAGACAGTTTTAATTCCCAGGAAGGACTCCAGTCATATTGAGGGACGGGGGTCGTACGTCCTGCCGTCCGAATGACACTCCCCACCCCACCCCGCGGTTGTACACAGACAGCAATCACTGCAACACTTACCTTTGCAGGTTGGGGACATTTGCAGGGAAACGGAGGCACACGCTAGGTTCCGTTGGACACTTTCGCCAGCAGCAGGTGTGCGAAACAAGGGTCCCAGCGGTGAATGTCTTCAAGAAACTTTGTTAAATGTGACAGGTGACTTCACCGGTACAAAGACGCGAATGCGCGTGCACACACACACACACACACACACACACACACACACCCTGCAACACAACTAGGCGAGTGCACACTTTCTCTCACTCTCTCTCTCTCTCTCTCTCTCTCTCTCTCTCTCTCTCTCAAAATGAACATATTTCTTATGAGTTACGATAATTGAGTCACGCGCCAAGGTGAGCCACCTAGTCACAACACCTGTCTTAACATGTATACTACACTTGTCCTAACATGTATACACAGCCTGGTTGATCAGGCCCGGATCCAACATCAGGCCTGGTCACGGACCGGGCCGCAGGGGTGTTGACCCTGAACTCTCTCCAGGTAAACACTTGTCCTAACATGTATACTACACTTGTCCTAACATGTATACTACACTTGTCCTAACATGTATACTACACTTGTCCTAACATGTATACCACACTTGTCCTAACATGTATATTACACTTGTCCTAACATGTATACTACACTTGTCCTAACATGTATACCACACTTGTCCTAACATGTATATTACACTTGTCCTAACATGTATACTACACTTGTCCTAACATGTATACCACACTTGTCCTAACATGTATACTACACTTGTCCTAACATGTATATTACACTTGTCCTAACATGTATACCACACTTGTCCTAACATGTATACTACACTTGTCCTAACATGTATACTACACTTGTCCTAACATGTATACTACACTTGTCCTAACATGTATATTACACTTGTCCTAACATGTATACTACACTTGTCCTAACATGTATACCACACTTGTCCTAACATGTATACTACACTTGTCCTAACATGTATACAACTTGTCCTAACATGTATACTACACTTGTCCTAACATGTATACTACACTTGTCCTAACATGTATACTACACTTGTCTAACATGTATACACACTTGTCCTAACATGTATACTACACTTGTCCTAACATGTATACTACACTTGTCCTAACATGTATACTACACTTGTCCTAACATGTATATTACACTTGTCCTAACATGTATACTACACTTGTCCTAACATGTATATACACTTGTCCTAACATGTATACTACACTTGTCCTAACATGTATACTACACTTGTCCTAACATGATATACACTCGTGGTCATGAGATCATTGAAATATAAACACATCTAAATTCACTATAAACATTTCTACAGTTTGGCATAATAGTCTGTCAATGCTGAACTTGTGACTTATTGTGGTGGGGCTTGTGGTTTATATTGATTTATATGTGGATAATATACAGGTATTTCCTAAGCATGTATATTACACTTAAGTCACTAAGATAGTGTTTACAACTTGTTTTAAATGTTCTAAACAAACTTCTGTTTTAAATTTCTACAGTGTTCGTATTTAGTACACAATTATATGTATATAATAAATAAAATTATATGTCTATAATATAAATTATATGTATATGTATAAGGTCCACCTTGTTAATGGTTGTCTGGGTTTCCAGACCAGCTCCTTCTTTCACCTGTTTCCAGACCAGCTCCTTCTTTCACCTGCTTCCAGACTAGCTCCTTCTTTCACCTGTTTCCAGACCAGCTCCTTCTTTCACCTGCTTCCAGACCAGCTCCTTCTTTCACCTGTTTCCAGACCAGCTCCTTCTTTCACCTGCTTCCAGACCAGCTCCTTCTTTCACCTGTTTCCAGACCAGCTCCTTCTTTCACCTGTTTCCAGACCAGCTCCTTCTTTCACCTGCTTCCAGACCAGCTCCTTCTTTCACCTGTTTCCAGACCAGCTCCTTCTTTCACCTGTTTCCAGACCAGCTCCTTCTTTCACCTGTTTCCAGACCAGCTCCTTCTTTCACCTGTTTCCAGACCAGCTCCTTCTTTCACCTGTTTCCAGACCAGCTCCTTTCACCTGTTTCCAGACCAGCTCCTTCTTTCACCTGTTTCCAGACCAGCTCCTTCTTTCACCTGTTTCCAGACCAGCTCCTTCTTTCACCTGTTTCCAGACCAGCTCCTTCTTTCACCTGCTTCCAGACCAGCTCCTTCTTTCACCTGTTTCCAGACCAGCTTCTTCTTTCACCTGTTTCCAGACCAGCTCTTTCTTTCACCTGCTTCCAGACCAGCTCCTTCTTTCACCTGTTTCCAGACCAGCTCCTTCTTTCACCTGTTTCCAGACCAGCTCCTTCTTCACCTGTTTCCAGACCAGCTCCTTCTTTCACCTGTTTCCAGACCAGCTCCTTCTTTCACCTGTTTCCAGACCAGCTCCTTCTTTCACCTGCTTCCAGACCAGCTCCTTCTTTCACCTGTTTCCAGACCAGCTCCTTCTTTCACCTGTTTCCAGGAAAGTAGCTGGTAGGACCTAGGTGCTGGAAGGTAGCTGGTAGGACCTAGGTGTTGGAAGTGAGGATACAAGGAGCACAAGTATAGTAAGACCTAATCTTGACAAGCACCTGGTATGGTGCCTCACTGATACTTTGGGAGGAAAAGGGGAAGAATGAGAAGAGGAAAAGTAATAGGAGAGGGAGAGAGGAGGGAAAAGAGGAGGAGTTGTGGGCATTGAGGAGAGGAATAGAGGAGGGAAGGTAGAGAGAGGGGGAAGGGAGAAAGAAAAGAAGAGAGGAGAGGGGGAAAAAAGAATAAAAGGAGGGAAAAGAGAGAGGGAGGGAGGTAGGCACTGAAAAGGAGAGGGAGGGAGGGAGGCATTCAGGGGGAAAGAGAGGAAGAGAGGAGCACAGCCACTCACACAGGATTGATTGCACGAGGAAAACTCTGGCCTGAACGAGGCGATTAATACGCAAGTGATGGATTTATTCTTCAGCCGGAGGAATAAATTGTCTTAATCCATTCCGACATTTAAAATATACGCGAGGGGCCGCTACTGGTGGAGCTCTGGAGTAAATCTCCCATTTATTCCCGCCTGAAGTTTCAATATAATTGGACACTACATTTCGTGGTTTGGAGGAAATAAACTGATTTGTTCCTAATTTAGTGTCAGATAAATTTTTTTCTGGTTGATTCTTTGAGAAAAGTTGTGAGACACAAATGTCTCATGAGCTAATTGGGGAATAAATTTAATAATTTACTTACAGGAGAAAAACAACCTGTGGGGGGAGTTGAATGATAGTTCTAGGCCTTTCGTGTTCCAGTCAACACATCATCAGGCGCTTGTAATGTTGCAGAAATGAATAAGAATATCCAAGCAGATTAGTTCAGAGGAACGTTGTAGCTCGTTCTAGCTAGAATCGTTCCCCTGAACGAAACCAATTGGACTTTCTGCAACATTGCAAGCTCCTGATGTGTTGATTGCAACACGAAAGGCCTAGAGCTATCATTCAACTCCCCCACAGTTGTTTTACATCTTATACTGCTTATTCGCGATTATTACATTACTTTAGGTAAAAAAAAATTATCCATTTCCCGTGTTTATTCTCGCTCATAGGACGAATATATTTTGCAGTTTACTTTGATAAACACCAGACAAACTGCCTAGTCGGTTCAAAATAAATATTTTGAGTAACTCACAAAGGGAATTTATTTCTCTGAAAACGAAAGCCTTGTTTTCCGTAATGTGGTTTACAGAGCGGAATAAACCTGCAAGTTTATTCCGTTATTATAGTGGGAAATACACGACGTGTAAGTAAACTTACCTCGTGGATCAGACAGGCTCCTCGTGGATCAACACACACCTCGTGGATCAAACACACACCTCGTGGATCAAACACACACCTCGTGGATCAAACACTCACTTCGTGGATCAGAGAGGCTCCTCATGGATCAACACACCTCGTGGATCAGAGAGGCACCTCGTGGATCAGACACTCACCTCGTGGATCAACGCACCTCGTGGATCAACATACACGCCGTGGATCAAACACACACTTCGTGGATCAACACACACACCTCGTGGATCAACACACACTCCTCGTGGATCAAACAGGCTCCTCTTGGGTTTAATAAAGTACTGTAATAAATTCTGGAAGTAAATTAGGGAAGTGTCTGCATCTGAATAAATTGGACTAATAAATTTGTTCAGTAAAAGTTTCTTTTAATAAATTTTTTAAAGTGTAATTTGTGGGATTTATTCTTTATTGGGGGGAGGGGAGGGAGGGGGTGCGGAGGGAGGGGGTGCGGAGGGAACGACCAAGAGTTGGTAAGTGTGGAAGGAATGTTCCGACTGAAGGAGGGATAGATGAAAGGGTTAAGGAGGGAGGGAAGGGGTTGAAGAGGGAAGGAGGGGTTGAGAAGGGAAATTAGATAAGGATTGACTTTTTTATTTGACAAAATTGGATGTAATTGGGGGTTAAGTTTGAAAGAGAGACGAGATTGGGATTAGGAAATGAGGTAAGAAATGGGTGATGGGGAGGGGGTTATGGAGAGGAGTGATATATAGGGGTATTGAAAAGAGGCAGTGTAAGCGTGGATTAATTAATTATTATTATAATTAATTTAACGAGGAAGCTCTAAACCCGTAGAGGTCACTCATCTCCTTGGAAGGTGAAGTAATCCGATCTGAGGAGAAGGATGATAAACCCATTTCCTTGGATCAAAGCACTCTACCTCCCAGATCCTTGACGAGCTAACAACCCATTCTGACACTCGTGCAGTATTGAACGTTTCCCGGTGCTTGCTCAATGCCGCCCTGCCAGACGTGTCGACACTCTCCTCTTATTTTTATGTGGTTCCGTACACGTTTGTATCGGTTTAAATAACTTAATCGTACTTACTGGAGCGGAGGAGAGATGCATGATAATATATACCTGGAAAGTACTCGAGGGTCTGATCCCAAATCTGCACACTGCCATAACAACATGCTGGAGTGAGAGATATGGGAGGAAGTGTAAAATACGCCCAGTGAATAGCAGGGGTGCGGTGGGCACAATAAGGGAACACTGTGACTCACGAAATCGTAATGACACGATTGCAAACAAACCATACCACGGGTGGGGTTCGAACCCGCGGTCAGAGAGTATTACAACCTCAGGTTCAGTGGCCTGTTAACCTGAGTGTAAAGGAAGCTTGGAGCAAAGAAACACAGTAGAAGATGTATTGAAATTGTATTTCTTCAAAAATCAGCTAGATTAATTCCAAACTTTTATCTTTTCCTTCACCAAGTAATTGTGATTATATAAGACTTTTGTCTTTTCCTTCACCAAGTATAACAAAGTGATATTTACACCTATGTACACTATATACAAAGGAGTAGTGTTTAGTGCACGCCACAGTTGTCTAGGCTAAGCAGCAGCCAAAAGACAGACAACTTTCCACAACCAGCTCTATGCAGGAATTCCAATGACAAACTGCGAGTGGTAACCACGTCACCTTTGTCATTGTTAAACTCGCATTTAATTGGCTGAACCGAGTCGTTGATTTGATGATGGGGCCCTCATCACCAAACCCTTAACGATGGTTCGCTGGTTGGAGGGGAGCCTATGTGGGTGTGTTAACATGCTCCGAATAAAGGTTACATACTCTTTGCATGCAACACCCCACCCCAAGAGGGCTCAGGACTAGGCTTCCACCTCAAATGGGTAGAGTGCCACCATGGCACATTATAATAATGGGACCGCCTTTCCCCTCTACCATCCCGCTCATTAGTTAAAGCTAAACTTTTCTCAAGACATAAGTCCAGCTTTAAACTTAAGAGTGAGACAGCCGACGGTAGGGCTAACATAGGTCCAAGGTGCCTGCGGTCGGTGCAGGGCACCCCCACTAAAAAACCCCACCACTAGGGGAAAAAAAGGGCTGGTTCTACCCAAAGTCCCTAACACATCCTAACTAAATACAATGACTTCTGGACAACACATCAGCTATTGTGTTAAATTTTCCAGCAATGTGTATAATTTTTATATTGTAGGGTTGCAACCTAATACTCCAACGCATGAGTCTGGTATTTTTGTTTTTCATGTGCTGCAGGTATACCAGAGGGTTGTGGTCGCTGTAGATGAAGACCACCTGAGAGGACTGGCCCACGTAGACATCAAAATGCTCTAATGCCAGAAGTAGAGCCAGGCCCTCTTTCTCTATAGTAGAGTAGGCCCTCTGGTGAGGTTGATATTTGGCAGAGAAAAATGCCACAGGCTGCAACCCATCATCCCCAGATTGCAGAAGCACTGCCCCCACCCCAGACTCACAAGCATCAATCTGTAAGGAAAATGGTTTTGAAAAGTCTGGAGACAACAGAATGGGTGCAGTACAAAGTAATCTCTTTGCTTTCGTAAAGGCATCTTTACATTCTGGGGTCCAAATAAAGGGAACTTTGTGACTGGTAAGTGAGGTTAGAGGTGCAACAATATCTGCAAAATTTTTACAGAATCTTCTATAAAACCCTACCATCCCTAGAAAACGTTGAAGGGATTTCCTGTCAGGGGAAACTGGATAATTTTTAATGGCCAGAATTTTTGCAAATTTAGGGGCCACTTTGCCACTACCTACTTCATGGCCCAGAAAATTAATAGTAGATTGGCCAAAGGATGACTTTGATAAATTAACAGTTAAATGAAAACTCTGGAAGGTCTCAAAGAGAGCCTTAAGCCTAAACACATGTTGGTCCCAAGTGTCCGACACAACAACTATGTCATCTAGGTAAGCTGCCGTGCCTTCAAGTCCTTTAATAGCCTGATGGATAAGTCTCTGGAATGATGCAGGAGAGTTTTTCATTCCGAAGGGGTCACTGTATACTGATAATGACCTCCTGGAATTACGAAGGCAGAGATTTCCTTCGCCTTATCTGTTAAAGGTACTTGATAGTAACCTTTAAGGAGGTCCAATTTGGATACAAAAGTAGCCTTACCCACAAAGTCGATTACATCATCCAAACGTGGCAGAGGATAGGCATCTGCAATTGTGACCTCATTCACCTTACGGTAATCTGTGCACATTCGGAACCCTCCATCAGCTTTGTTAACAAGGATGCACGGTGAAGCCCACGGACTAGATGACTCCTCCACTAACCCATGCTCTAACAGAAATTCTACCTCCTGTTGAAGTAGCTTCTGTTTTTCAGGATTAGCTCTGTAAGGGGAGAGTTTAATAGGTTTAGAGTTTCCAACATCTACATCATGATATCCTAATGTACATTTTTTCGGCACATCCGAAAAAATGTCAGGATAAGACTGTAGGAGCGCAGTTAAATTAGTTACTTGAGACTTGGTTAAACCCAACATTAAAGGTTTAGGGTCCTTGAGGAGGACCGAATTTGGAAGCTTTACATTAATCTCAGAGTGCAAAGAGTCAGGGTCATCAGAGGCAGAGGACAGAGTCATTACTGGAACTTTATCTGGTGTATTAAAAGCTTTAATTTGATTAATGTGGTAAGTTTTGCTTTTTGAGGTCTTGTCAAGGGAGATACCACATAATTTACATCAGATAATTTACTTACAATTTGCATTGGTCCCGTAAATCTAGCTTTCAAGGTGTGGCCAGGTATAGGCTCCTGTACCAACACCTTATCTCCTGGATGGAAGGAGCGAACTTTTGAGTTTCTGTCATACCTCTGTTTCATCATATTCTGAGCTGCCTTCAAGTTAGCCTTAGCCAACTGACGTGCTACCTGCAACCTTGAAGAAGGGTTGTAGCTGGTTGTGGAGGCGTCTTCTCCCATCCATCCTTCTTTGAGCACACGTAGAGGACCTCGTACATTGTGCCCAAATATCAGCTCAAAAGGACTGTACCCTGTAGACTCTTGCACAGTTTCTCTCATTGCGAATAGCAACAGAGGAAGTGATTCATCCCAGTCTGTAGGAAAATGCAAGCAGAATGTTCTCATCATTGTTTTTAACGTCTGATGGAATCTTTCCAAGGCGCCTTGGGACTGAGGATGATAGGCAGTGGATAGGTTATGAACTATTCCTAGCCTAGTTGATGCTTCCCTAAATGCTTTGGCAGTGAAGTTAGTACCTTGATCACTTTGAATAGTTTTAGGAATTCCAAAGCAAGAGATAAACTTAGTTAAAGCTTTAAGGATTGCTTTAGTGTTAATACTGCGCATGGGAACTGCTTCTGGGTATCTAGTTACTCTATCCATGATTGTGAATAAGTACTGATTTCCAGACTTAGCTTTAGGTAGTGGACCTACACAATCTATTATCAATTCTGAGAAAGGGTCTCCATTAACAGGAATGGGATGGAGAGGTGCAGGTTTAATGGGGTGTCCAGGTTTCCCTACCTGCTGACATTCTGGACAACAACGAATATGATTCTTTACATCTTGCCTTAACTTTGGCCAAAAGAATTCTTTTGTTATTCGGTATTGAGTTTTGGTAATTCCCAAATGGCCTCCTAAAGAAGAATTATGGGCTATATTTAGTATCTGAGACCTAAACTTTCTGGGAACCACTAACTTATCTGTTTGTTGTTTTCCCTCCACCTCCTTACCAGTTTCAGTGCAGACTAAGTAATTATTTTTTAAGAGATATTTGACCGGGTGACCCGAAGTGGATTTACCCATAGCTGCCTCAAAAGCAGAGTTTAGTGAGGAGTCTTTCCGTTGTTCCTCCCGAAAGGACAGTCCCTCAGGCATGGAAACAGAGACATCTGGCAATCCTGCAACCCTGGAATAGGAAGGCTTGATCTGGGGCTGTTCACTAAATTTACAAGGCTCTGGCCAGTTTTCCTCGCAAAACAAATTGTTTAGTCCGAGATCAGAGTCGTCCAAGGACGAGTTAACATTCTTATCAGACATCACTTTGGATTGTGCCCGAGTTATGGCCAACATCAGGGAAGAATTAACCATTATGGGTTCTATGCATTTAGTAGACTCAATGTTATTACCCAGTAATAGCATTGCATCCTTCATAGGAAATCCCTCCGAGACACCAACAGTCAAATACCCAGTGTAGTATTTACTCTGCACATAGATTTGATGTAAAGGGACAGAAAATACTGCTCCTCCAAAAGCTTCTAACAGAACTGAGGATTGCAAAGAGGTTTGATCAGAAAGGGGTAGTACTCCCTCTCTTATAAGTGAGCAATATGCTCCAGTATCCCTAAAGGTTTTAACTTCCTTTTTCTCTGAATGTTCCTGAAGGGATATGTAACAAGAGCTATAGTAAGGGGCCATCCCCTTCTCTACTTCTTCCTGGGACATATTATTAGGGATATTAGAGATTTTTCCCAAATGGTTGGGGTTTACTTGGACAATTGGGTCTGATGTGGCCAGGCTTGCCACAGTTATAACATACCATCTCAGCTTTTACTTTGGCACCTCGTTGATTTTGTGGCTTACGCCACTCTGGATACTGCCGCTTCACATCTCGTTGGGTAATTTGATGTTGCTCACCGGGTTGACCAGGAGTGAAGTTACGCTGCTCACCAGGTGTTTTAGTTGACTGCTGACGAGATTCACCTTCATCTTGACCTTTATTTCTCCACTCAGGAACTTTTCTTTGACGATCTCTGCTCATACCAGGCTGTTGAGGAAAGAGATAAGACCGCTCGGACAAGGAGCGGTTAGTTTCAAAAGTATCAGCCAACCTGGCTGCTTCCAATGCCGTAGGCAAGGAATGATCTTGCAGAAAGACTCGAACCTCTGGACTAACAGACTCCAGCAGGTTGTCCACCAAGATGAGCTGCTTCAAATTTTCAAAATCAGCGACACCACTTGCCTTGTACCACTTTGTAAAAGCCCTGGTCTGCTGTCTGACAAAATCAACAGCAGACTGACCCAACTGCCTTCTGCCGAGTTTGAATTCTTTCCTATACTTGGCAGGAATACATTGATAAGCCCCAAGAACAGTGGTTTTCACAATGCGATAGTTTCCAAAATCAGCATTTCCCAGGCTAGAAGTAAATTCTTGTGCCTTACCAAACAACGCAGTATGCACCAGTGACGCCCAATGAACCTCAGGCCACCCTAAAGCTCGAGCCTGGTTTTCAAATGCTTCGAAAACTGTTTAGGCTCTGCTTCAACAAAACGAGGAACAAACTGTACTGCCCTTTGTAAATTGAAGTCATCTACAGTCTGATGGAATTGTCTCCTCTCCTTCTCTCTATCAAACTCCTCCTTAGCAAATGCACGCTGTTCTTTAGTTTGTTCAAGAGTGAGTCTGGCTAGTTCAAGCGCCAGTGAACCAGACTCACCTGTCGATAACCCCACACCTGTGACTTGCTGGTTTTGCTCAGGAGTTTTGTCTCTCCCATTTTGTAGAAACCTCAATGGTGACCTACGATTAACAGCTCCTGTAGAGGGAGAAACACTAGACTGATATGCCATAGTTTCAGTTTGTATTTTACTCCTTATAATATCACGCAGCTGAGCAGCAGTAAGGGTACGCTGGTATTCAACACCAATAGAACGAGCGATACGCCAACAACGCTGTAGAGATAGTTTGGGCAACTTTAGCAGAGTTAACTCAGACACTAACCGTCTGACTCGAATAGGTGGCATTAACCCCCAACTTAACACGCTGTAGCTCTATGCACGGTACGAATTGCAGTATACTCATACGATAGCAGAGCTGACACGCAATAGCAAAGCCAATATGCACACACACAATAGCAAGGTTGATACACAATAACAAACCAAATTGCAGAATACTCACAATAGCAGGCTGACCATAGCGAAGCGAATGCAAAGATGAGACACAAAATTCGTGAAGCGTTGGCAAAGCATAAGCAATGCCAGATAGCAAGCTATCTAGATACAAGACTAGCTCCTGCGCGAACTTCAACTCTAGGGCTCAACTCCTGCTCTAAGTCTCCAAATTCAGCTCCAGGACAGGCTACCCATATTACAACCTCAGGTTCAGTGGCCTGTTAACCTGAGTGTAAAGGAAGCTTGGAGCAAAGAAACACAGTAGAAGATGTATTGAAATTGTATTTCTTCAAAAATCAGCTAGATTAATTCCAAACTTTTATCTTTTCCTTCACCAAGTAATTGTGATTATATAAGACTTTTGTCTTTTCCTTCACCAAGTATAACAAAGTGATATTTACACCTATGTACACTATATACAAAGGAGTAGTGTTTAGTGCACGCCACAGTTGTCTAGGCTAAGCAGCAGCCAAAAGACAGACAACTTTCCACAACCAGCTCTATGCAGGAATTCCAATGACAAACTGCGAGTGGTAACCACGTCACCTTTTGTCATTGTTAAACTCGCATTTAATTGGCTGAACCGAGTCGTTGATTTGATGATGGGGCCCTCATCACCAAACCCTTAACGATGGTTCGCTGGTTGGAGGGGAGCCTATGTGGGTGTGTTAACATGCTCCGAATAAAGGTTACATACTCTTTGCATGCAACAGAGAGTCTCAAAACTCCAGACCGTCGCGTAAGCCACTGGGCCAGTTAGCTTCAATAAGATTCATCAAACTTTTTTTTTTTTATATTTTATTAAAAAAAACACATTATACATAAGTTGCAATTGTATCAATCTTAACATTATACATACCAAGAACCACACCTCTGAACATAATAAAAATCAGCACATTTCTTTACAATCCACCTCCATTACACCTGAACTAAACAAGCCTATATATGCAACAACACTCATTAATACAAAACAGTACATGAAAATCTAAACCTCCTCCAGGGTAACTTCCTAGATGTACCCTCATAATCCCCCACCCACAACCCACCCAAAGCACCCTACATATTGTACAGCTTTTATATTTTTCCATACCTACACATACCAACACACATGTGTAGTAACAATAACACATAGGACACCAAACGTGCCAGGATTACTCCATTTCTCCATACCAAACCAGAGACAAAAACAGTATACATTACTATAAAGTGCAGATTATTTATCCTGCATTTCTAAATAGATACCTCAAATTAAATTTCAGGCCCTACTGTTACCCCTCCTGTATCCCCCCTTAACTTTGAATATTCAAACAACCTTAGAAACTTAAGACATAACAGGTTATTATGTCTCTCCATGTCTACAACAAAGTACATGTCTAAACTCGACACCGTACATTACATGTCATAAGGGAACCACTAAGTCATTTTTATCACGTGACTAAAGCAAAAAAAAAAATATAACATCATCCTATATACATTGTCATACATAATAACATGACCCAACCGGCCACTGTCTTGACCAACATGACATGTTTACCTTATACAGTTATTACACAAAACAAGGAAAGCCACCTCTATATTTCCCCCAAAAAATCCCATTAATCCCTCCCCTTCCCCCCCCCGTCAGAAGTCCTTGATCAGTAACACACACACTTTCAAACCATATACTTACAAAATTCTAAAGGTCCATCCTCGGCGCCCCAAAACCAGGGCATCCAAGTAAGTTCTCCGTCACAATCATTCCCCCACACACATATCCGTCCATTCTCTTTCAATATAAGAAAGCACATACGCCCGCACACACCAAAATCCCCCTTCG
>WNWK01036407.1:0-19180 GCA_009830355.1 Cherax destructor | reverse complement strand
ATTCCTGATCCCTTAGTCTTAAGGGCAAGTAGGTTCCCCAGTCTTCTAATATCATGTTTATTTTCCCACTATAATCTACCTTGTCTATAATTACTATCGCATTTGCTTTGTCTGTTTAGTAAGGTTAAGTCCAGGATCTTTCCTTAATTCATGGTATAACTTAACAAATGTTTGAGGACAATTGTGTTGTAGACGTGTGAGCGAAGCTCACACCTCTACAACAAGCAATTACAAGTCACTACCGTCAAACTACCGCCCAATAAGCCTGACCTCAATTGTAGGCAAATTACTAGAGTCAATTATAGCTGATATTATTAGAAGCCATCTAGATAACCATAATTTGATTAATGATACCCAGCATGGATTCACGAGGGGCCGTTCCTGCCTATCTAATTTATTAACCTTCTTCAGTAAAGCTTTTGAGGCTGTTGATCACGATAAAGAATTCGATATTGTTTATTTAGACTTTAGTAAGGCTTTTGATAGAGTACCGCACCAGAGACTGTTAAAGAAAGTGGCAGCTCATTGCATTGGGGGAAAAGTGCTGTCATGGATCGAGTCATGGCTCACCAATAGGAAGCAGAGAGTGTGCATAAATGGGGTTAAATCCGAATGGGGACTTGTAACAAGTGGTGTTAACATAAGAACATAAGAAAGGAGGAACACTGCAGCAGGCCTGTTGGCCCATACTAGGCAGGTCCTTCACAATCCGTCCCACTAACAGAATATTTGCTCAACCCAATTTTCAATGCTACCCAAGAAATAAGCTTTGACAATTCTACCCACTCATGCTGAGTCCCACTCAAATCCAACCCCTCTCACCCCATGAATTTATCCAACCTAAATTTGAAACTACCCAAGGTCCTAGCTTCAATAACCCTACTAGGCAGACTGTTCCACTCATCAACTACCCTATTTCCAAACCAATACTTTCCTATATCCTTTCTAAATCTAAACTTATCTAACTTGAATCCATTATTGCGGGTTCTCTCTTGGAAGATATCCTCAAGACCTTATTTATATCCCCTTTGTTAATACCCATTTTCCACTTGTATACCTCGATCATGTCTCCCTCATTCTACGTCTTACAAGTGAATGTAATTTTAGGGTCTTCAATCTTTCTTCGTAAGGAAGATTTCTAATGCTATGTATTAATTTAGTCATTCTACGCTGAATGTTTTCTAACGAATTTATGTCCATTCTGTAATATGGAGACCAGAACTGAGCTGCGTAATCTAGGTGAGGCCTTACTAATGATGTATAAAGCTGTAATATAACCTCTGGACTTCTGTTGCTAACACTTCTTGATATAAATCCCAGTAATCTATTTGCCTTATTACGTACGCTTAGGCATTGCTGTCTTGGTTTAAGGTTGCTGCTTACCATCACCCCAAGTCCTTCTCTCCAATCTGTATGGCTAAGTTCTACGTTATTTAACTTATAAGTGCTTGGGTTATGGACACTCCCGAGCTTCAGAACCTTGCATTTATCTACATTGAACTGCATCTGCCACTTTTCTGACCACGAATTAAGTTTGTCTAAATCTTCCTGAAGTTCTATGACATCTATGTTTGAATCAATTATCCTACCTATCTTCGTGTCGTCGGCGAATTTGCTCATATCACTAGTAATTCCCTCATCAAGGTCATTGATATATATTATAAATAACAATGGGCCTAAGACTGATCCCTGTGGAACACCACTTGTTACAAGTCCCCATTCTGATTTAACCCCATTTATGCACACTCTCTGCTTCCTATTGGTGAGCCATGACTCGATCCATGACAGCACTTTTCCCCCAATGCCATGAGCTGCCACTTTCTTTAACAGTCTCTGGTGCGGTACTCTATCAAAAGCCTTACTAAAGTCTAAATAAACAATATCGAATTCTTTATCGTGATCAACAGCCTCAAAAGCTTTACTGAAGAAGGTTAATAAATTAGATAGGCAGGAACGGCCCCTCGTGAATCCATGCTGGGTATCATTAATCAAATTATGGTTATCTAGATGGCTTCTCAATTCCTGGTCAGAAAAATGGCAGATGCAGTTCAATGTAGATAAATGCAAAGTTCTAAAGCTCGGGAATGTTCATAACCCTAGCACCTACCAGCTTAATAATGTTGAACTCAGCCGTACAGAATGCGAAAAGGATCTGGGGGTTATGGTAAGCAGCAACCTCAAACCAAGTCAGCAATGCCTAAGCGTAAGAAATAAAGCAAATAGATTACTGGGATTTATATCAAGAAGTGTAAGCAACAGAAGTCCAGCGGTTATATTACAGCTTTATACATCATTAGTAAGGCCTCACCTAGATTATGCAGCTCAGTTCTGGTCTCCATTTTACAGAATGGATATAAATTCGTTAGAAAACATTCAGCGACGAATGACAAAGTTAATTCATAGCATTAGAAATCTTCCGTATGAAGAAAGATTGAAGACCCTTAAATTACATTCACTTGTAAGACGAAGAATGAGGGAGACATGATTGAGGTATATAAGTGGAAGATGGGTATTATTATGGGGATATAAATAAGGTCTTGAGGATATCTCTCAAGAGAAACCCGCAATAATGGATTCAAATTGGATAAGTTTAGATTTAGAAAGGATATAGGAAAATATTGGTTTGGAAATAGGGTAGTTGATGAGTGGAACAGTCTGCCTAGTAGGGTTATTGAAGCTATGACCTTGGGTAGTTTCAAATTTAGGTTGGATAAATTCATGAGTGAGAGGGGTTGGATTTGAGTGGGACTCGCACTTGAGTTAATAGAATCTTCAAAGCTTATTTCTTGGGTAGAATTGAAAATTAGGTTGGGCAATTATTCTGTTAGTGGGATGGATTGTGAAGGACCTGCCTAGTATGGGCCAACAGGCCTGCTGCAGTGTTCCTCCTTTCTTATGTTCTTATGTTAAGAATGGAACACTGCAAAAGGTTTACACAGATACTTGTTCAATCTCTTTTTAAAGCTTCCCAAGGTTTAAGACTCCATCACACTACTCTGAAGACTGTCACATGCAGCATTCTCCACCTGACTCAGCATTCTCCACCTGACTCAGCATTCTCCACCTGACTCAGCATTCTCCACCTGACTCAGCATTCTCCACCTGACTCAGCATTCTCCACCTGACTCAGGATTCTCCACCTGACTAAATCTTATAAATACTCTTGAATCTTGTATCCAGGTAGATCTGTTTGTGACTCGATAAAGCCCACTGCGTGGGCGAAACGTTGTCAATAAAGGATCAAATTATACTGCTTATGTATTTATTTTTCCATTGTGTCGGTATTTTATACCATTTATTTCCAGGCATTTTATACCATTTATTTCCAGGCATTTTGGTGTTGACAAGAGAGAGTTGTGAAGGAGCTAATGATGGTGTGAATATATGGAGATTGAGACGTGAATATTTTGGTAGTGTTGTGGGTGATAAGTGGATTACATAGTGAATACACATAAGAACATAAGAAAGGAGGAACACTGCAGCAGGCCTGTTGGCCCATACTAGGCAGGTCCTTCACAATCCGTCCCACTAACAGAATATTTGCTCAACCCAATTTTCAATGCTACCCAAGAAATAAGCTTTGACAATTCTACCCACTCATGTGCGAGTCCCACTCAAATCCAACCGCTCTCACTCATGAATTTATCCAACCTAAATTTGAAACTACCCAAGGTCCTAGCTTCAATAACCCTACTAGGCAGACTGTTCCACTCATCAACTACCCTATTTCCAAACCAATACTTTCCTATATCCTTTCTAAATCTAAACTTATCTAACTTGATAGTGATAGACACTTGTCGTGGAAGTGTTCGACATCAAGAATGTAGGTAGGTATTAGGTTTGTCAGGAAACAGGACAAGTGTTTCCTGACGCGGGTTTTTGTCATATTATGACAGACAGATGGTGTGCTTTTGATAATCTGACCGAGACCTTCTCCTGGTTTATTGGTCCACGCCTTTAAAAATTATGGTTATGGTTATAAGCATTTCACAACATCAAGACGGTACAAAGAAGAAATCAAGATCACTGCCGTAACTCATCACTGCCAGACACAAGATAAAGAAGAAATCAAGATCACTGCCGTAACTCATCACTGCCAGACACAAGATAAAGAAGAAATCAAGATCACTGCCGTAACTCATCACTGCCAGACACAAGATAAAGAAGAAATCAAGATCACTGCCGTAACTCATCACTGCCAGACACAAGATAAAGAAGAAATCAAGATCACTGCCGTAACTCACCACTGCCAGACACAAGATAAAGAAGAAATCAAGATCACTGCCGTAACTCATCACTGCCAGACACAAGATAAAGAAGAAATTAAGATCACTGCCGTAACTCATCACTGCCAGACACAAGATAAAGAAGGATTTGGACAAATTAATGTCTTGGTCTGAAAAGTGGCAGATGAAGTTTAATGTGGACAAGTGTAAGGTGCTAGTCGTTGGTAATGAAAATATCCCTCGAATTTATAAACTAGGTGAAGTAGAGCTTGATCATACAGAATTGAAAAGACTTGGGAGTCATGGTAAGCAGGAATCTAAAGCCAAGACAACAGTGCCTAAGTGTGCGCAATAAGGCTAACAGATTACTAGGATTTATTTCAAGAAGTATAAGCAACAGAAGTCCAAAAGTTATTTTACAGCTCTATACATCACTAGTGAGACCTCATTTGGATTATGCAGCTCAGTTTTGGTCACCTTACTACAGGATGGATATAGATTCATTGGAGAACATACAAGAAGAATGACTAAAATGATTTACAGTAAAGAAATCTCCCGTATGAAGATAGACTTAGAGCGTTGAATCTCCACTCTCTGGAGAGGCGTAGAATGAGGGGAGATATCATCGAGGTGTACAAGTGGATGATGGGTATAAACAAAGGAGATATTAATAAAATACTGAGGATATCAGAACAAGTAAGAACCAGAAATAACAGGTTTAAATTGGATAAATTTAGATTTAGAAAGGACATAGGCAAGTACTGGTTTTCGAACAGAGTTGTAGATGCGTGGAACAATCTTCCGAGTGGGGTGATAGAGGCTGGGACCTTGGGTGGATTTAAAAGAGATTGGACAAATATGAGTGGGAGGGGCTGGGTTTGATTAGTGTCGTGAGTACGGGAATAAATTCTTAGGTAGTGGTGGTTTTGATAAGGACCTGCCTTGTATGGGCCAGTAGGCCTTCTGCAGTGTTCCTCCATTCTTATGTTCTTATGTTAAGAAATTAAGATCACTGCCGTAACTCACCACTGCCAGACACAAGATAAAGAAGAAATTAAGATCACTGCCGTAACTCACCACTGCCAGACAAAAGATAAAGAAGAAATCAAGATCACTGCCGTAACTCATCACTGCCAGACAAAAGATAAAGAAAAAATCAAGATCACTGCCGTAACTCATCACTGCCAGACAAAAGATACTCACCTGTAAGTATAACAACCATAACAGTGTGAGTTTTATGCCATAACTCAGAGTTAAAACATTCACTGTAGCTGTACCGTCGAGAGGAAGGCCTAGAGGAGGCCTGGCAGGAAGCAGGCAGACAGGGAGGGTATACAGTGAGACAGGGAGGGTATACAGTGAGACAGGGAGGGTATACAGTGAGACAGGGAGGGTATACAGTGAGACAGGGAGGGTATACAGTGAGACAGGGAGGGTATACAGTGAGACAGGGAGGTATACAGTGAGACAGGGAGGGTATACAGTGAGACAGGGAGGGTATACAGTGAGACAGGAGGGTATACAGTGAGACAGGGAGGGTATACAGTGAGACAGGAGGGTATACAGTGAGACAGGGAGGGTATACAGTGAGACAAGGAGGGTATACAGTGAGACAGGGAGGGTATACAGTGAGACAGGAGGGTATACAGTGAGACATGGAGGGTATACAGTGAGACAGGGAGGGTATACAGTGAGACAAGGAGGGTATACAGTGAGACAGGAGGGTATACAGTGAGACAGGGAGGGTATACAGTGAGACAAGGAGGGTATACAGTGAGACAGGGAGGGTATACAGTGAGACAGGGGGGGTATACAGTGAGACAGGAGGGTATACAGTGAGACAGGGAGGGTATACAGTGAGACAGGGGGGGTATACAGTGAGACAGGGAGGGTATACAGTGAGACAAGGAGGGTATACAGTGAGACAGGGAGGGTATACAGTGAGACAGGGAGGGTATACAGTGAGACAGGGGGGGTATACAGTGAGACAAAGAGGGTATACAGTGAGACAGGGAGGGTATACAGTGAGACAGGGAGGGTATACAGTGAGACATGGAGGGTATACAGTGAGACAGGGAGGGTATACAGTGAGACAGGAGGGTATACAGTGAGACAGGGAGGGTATACAGTGAGACAGGAGGGTATACAGTGAGACAAGGAGGGTATACAGTGAGACAGGGGGAGTATACAGTGAGACATGGAGGGTATACAGTGAGACAGGGAGGGTATACAGTGAGACAGGGAGGGTATACAGTGAGACAGGAGGGTATACAGTGAGACAGGGAGGGTATACAGTGAGACAGGGAGGGTATACAGTGGGACAGGGAGGGTATAACGTACATAAGGGTACAAATAAAGTTGATAAACGCAGAATAAAATAAGAGATAAAATTAAAAGATTATGCACTGAAAAGTGAGCAGCGGCTCAGGATGTTTTCCCATCCCAGCTTATGTTAATTTCATTATATATTGTATAATATATATATATATATATATATATATATATATATATATATATATATATATATATATATATATATATATATATGCTAGAATTCGCAAGAGCAGGCGAAATATTCACAAACACTGATCTCTGGCCGACGGAGACTTGAACCTACGAACCTCATGACAAGGTACGCAGTGCTTTACCGACCGTACCACACTGGTCCAATACCTTGGCATCCAGCTTCGCTAGACGTTATTCCAAGGCAGCCAGCTTTCAGGCAGGAAGGCTTACAGCTTTTCATCTCATCCCTGCATGCATCGACACAACTAGAGATTTTTACAATGCTAGGAATTCGCAAGAGCAGGCGAAATATTCACAAACACTGATCTCTGGCCGACGGAGACTTGAACCTACGAACCTCATGACAAGGTACGCAGTGCTTTACCGACCGTACCACACTGGTCCAATACCTTGGCATCCAGCTTCGCTAGACGTTATTCCAAGGCAGCCAGCTTTCAGGCAGGAAGGCTTACAGCTTTCATCTCATCCCCTGCATGCATCGACACAACTAGAGATTTTTACAATGCTAGGAATTCGCAAGAGCAGGCGAAATATTCACAAACACTGATCTCTGGCCGACGGAGACTTGAACCTACGAACCTCATGACAAGGTACGCAGTGCTTTACCGACCGTACCACACTGGTCCAATACCTTGGCATCCAGCTTTCGCTAGACGTTATTCCAAGGCAGCCAGCTTTCAGGCAGGAAGGCTTACAGCTTTTCATCTCATCCCCTGCATGCATCGACACAACTAGAGATTTTTACAATGCTAGGAATTCGCAAGAGCAGGCGAAATATACAGTGAGACAAAGAGGGTATACAGTGAGACAGGGAGGGTATACAGTGAGACAGGGAGGGTATACAGTGAGACATGGAGGGTATACAGTGAGACAGGGAGGGTATACAGTGAGACAAGGAGGGTATACAGTGAGACAGGGAGGGTATACAGTGAGACAGGGAGGGTATACAGTGAGACAAGGAGGGTATACAGTGAGACAGGGAGAGTATACAGTGAGACATGGAGGGTATACAGTGAGACAGGGAGGGTATACAGTGAGACAGGGAGGGTATACAGTGAGACAGGGAGGGTATACAGTGAGACAGGGAGGGTATACAGTGAGACAGGGAGGGTATACAGTGGGACAGGGAGGGTATAACGTACATAAGGGTACAAATAAAGTTGATAAACGCAGAATAAAATAAGAGATAAAATTAAAAGATTATGCACTGAAAAGTGAGCAGCGGCTCAGGATGTTTTCCCATCCCAGCTTATGTTAATTTCATTATATATTGTATATATATATATATATATATATATATATATATATATATATATATATATATATATATATATATATATATATGTCGTGTCGATTAGGTAAAACTGGTCAGTTAGCAAGAACTCATATGAAATTAAGTCCTTTCTAAACTTTTCTCTTATAAGTTTAAAGATATATTTTTTTATTTATATTAATGTAAAAAATAATAATTTTGCACCAAAAGAACCTTAGCAAACTTACCTAACGTTATATATATTCTACTTCTTTCAACACATCGGCTGTTTCCCACCTGGGCGGGGTGGCCCAAAAAGGAAAACAAAAGTTTATCTTTCCAGCCTTAGTAATGTATACAGGAGAAGGGGTTACTAGCCCCTTGCTCCCGGCATTTTAGTCGACTCTTACGACACGCATGACTTACGGAGGAAGAATTCTGTTCCACTTCCCCATGGAGATAAGAGGAAATAAGAACAAGAACTAGTAAGAAAATAGAAGAAAACCCAGAGGGGTGTGTATATATATATGCTTGTACATGAATGTGTAGTAATCCTACCATCATGTAAAACAAGTACAGGCTTTTGTTTCACACTCACTTGGCAGGACGGTAGTACCTCCCTGGGTGGTTGCTGTCTACCATATGTCGTGCAGAATAAGCAAAACTTGCGATTTTGGCTTAAATAGCAACGCACTTCTTGCCGAATAAGGCAAGCGAAAATTTGTGTATGAAATAATTTCGTAAAAATAATTCTAAATCTAACAAAAGTTTTTTATTTCACTGTGCTTGTTTATTATTAAATTATTGTAAACTTATATAAAATATATTGAGTTGGATTAGGCTAAATTAAATTGCGCTTGTTATAATAAGGTTAGGTAAGTTTTCTTAGCTATTTCTGGTTCAAAATCATTAATTTTTATCTTAACATAAATGAAAAAAATATATCTTTAAATGTATAAGAGAAAATTTTAGAAAGGACTTAATTTTAAATGAGTTCTTGCTAATTGACCAGTTTTACCTTTTCAGCACCACACACACACACACACACACACACACACACACACACACACACACACACACACACACACAAACACACACATATATATATATATATATATATATATATATATATATATATATATATATATATATATATATATATATGTCGTGCCGATTAGGTAAAACTGGTCAATTAGCAAGAACTCATCTAAAATTAAGTTCTTTCTAAAAATTTCTCTTATACGTTTAAAGATATATTTTTTTTCACTTATGTTAATGTTAAAATTTATAATTTTGTACCAAGAGAAACTTTGAAAACCTACCTAACCTTATTACAACAAGCGCAATTTAATTTAGCCTAACCTAAATTTATAAAGTCCACTGTGTGGGCGAAACGTTGTCAATAAAGAATCACATTTTACTGCATTTGTGTCTATTTTTCCATCGTGTCAGTATTTTATATATTATATCTCTAGTGAATATGATACAACACAACTTTCATTATGAATATGAGTAAATTACAAGTTATGGAGCCCACTAAAGTATAAAAATATCCTCTAAGTGAGACACACTAACACTGGAAGTTTGAAGTCGACCAGAAGAAACATTCTCCAGCAATAACATCATAGAATTCCAAGTTTGTAACAATGTAAACACAGCGGCAAATTTGCACCTACACAGCCTAAATTGTGAAAACCCTGAGCCTATCAAATACCGCCAAAAACAAATGGAAAAAGAAGTTTTTTCAACATATTTTCTTGCCAGTCAGAAGAAATGTTCTCCTGGTGTTGAGTCCAAATAAACAATAAAATTATTTTAGCAAAATTGCTAAAATTTAACAAACGCAGCTGAATAAGAAGTTGAAGCTGACAGCAGGCGACACAGGAGCGCCAGAAGCTGACAGCAAGCGACACACACCAGCGCCAGAAGCTGACAGCAGGCGACACACACCAGCACCAGAAGCTGACAGCAGGCGACACACACCAGCGCCAGAAGCTGACAGCAGGCGACACACACCAACGCCAGAAGCTGACAGCAGGCGACACACACCAGCGCCAGAAGCTGACAGCAGGCGACACACACCAGCGCCAGAAACTGACAGCAGGCGACACACACCAACGCCAGAAGCTGACAGCAACCCAGGTGTCACAGGGGAATTCAGCAGTGCCAAGACTTTTAAAACTATTAATATGCCTGCAGATGTGCTCCTCCATCACCTAGACACATTAAGTACAGTTTGGATAACTGGTTCACAGAACCCACAAGTTGATAAATTAGACACTTGTGCAACACTTGTGCAACACTGTTTGTTCTGTGATAACTTTTACATTAGTTTTTGCCTTCCCTTTTTTCTTTTACTTATGCCTGTTTCTACCATTTACAAAAAATTATATGCAAGAAAATACCTACTCTAAATTGCTTACGTGTATTAAATGCTACAATGTGTAAGCGTAAAGAACTATTGTGAAACTGGAAGCTGATGTGAATAACCACAGAGTTGCCGAAGCAGCACTTCCAGTGTTTACAGTTAAGTTGATGTGCTTACGGTGCAACACTTGGGTATTTTTATTGTGGAAACGTTTCGCCATACAGTGGCTTCACCAGTCCTATATAAAGAAGAATGGTGAAGATCAGAAGGAATTTGAGGTAATCAGTCCCTCAGCTTGGAGTCTATTTAATCTTGAAAAGATTGATGGACTTATTACATCGACTTCATGCTGAAGGACTGATTCCCTCAAACTCCTTCTGATTTTCACTATTCTTGTTTGTATTGGACTGATGAAGCCACTGTGTGGCGAAATGTTTCCTCAATAAATTTACCTAAGTGTTGCACATGTGTCTAAGTTATCATTAAGTACAGTACCCTTACCAACATGCATCAGTCATTCAGGGTTGAAATCGTTCAGCTGAGACATTGTCAAGATATTTCATAGAAAAAAACTATTTTATAATCAAAATATGCAAATTGGCAACTATACACTCCAATACCAATTCCACCCTTCTTCTAAGTAAGACACACCCGTGCTGAAGTTTGAAGCCGATCAGAAGACGCATCAACCAGCTATCGCACAGAAACCAAAACCGGCAATGTCTTACCGTATTTCCTGACATATAAGTCGTGCTTTTTACCCCCTAAAAAAACTGTCTTGAAAAACCAACCTGCGCCTTATATGGTGAAGGTGAGGACCCAGGGTAGGCTCTGGGTGAGGCTTTAGCAGTTTAGTAACGTTATATTACAAGAGCTTGGTAACATCTGGCAACCCACACACTCGCAAAATACAGTAGGTATGTAAGAGTGAGCGGAGAGCGTCTGTACATACCGACGGTTGGATCAACCTCTCCCAGGTTACCCTACACCAGTAACCAGTCTCAAGTCGATCTGCTGAGGCGTTCTTAAGCTATAAACAAAAACTTGGGGGAAAAAACAATATTAAGACAACCACTGCAAGGTATCCCTGGAGGGATACCTTGCAATAACCAAGTGTGTGGCCCTTCAGGGATACCTTGCAATAACCAAGTATCCCTGAAGTGATACTTGGTCAGACATCATAGTAGAGAGGACGTCAGACATCATGGTAGAGAGGACGTCAGACATCAAGGTAGAGAGGACGTCAGACATCAAGGAAGAGAGGACGTCAGACATCAAGGAAGAGAGGACGTCAGACATCATGGGAGAGAGGACGTCAGACATCATGGGAGAGAGGACGTCAGACATCATGGGAGAGAGGACGTCAGACATCATGAGAGAGAGGACGTCAGACATCAAGGAAGAGAGGACGTCAGACATCAAGGAAGAGAGGACGTCAGACATCATGGGAGAGAGGACGTCAGACATCAAGGAAGAGAGGACGTCAGACATCAAGGAAGAGAGGACGTCAGACATCATGGGAGACGTCAGACATGGTAGAGACTTCAGACATCATGGTAGAGACGACGACAGACATCATGGTAGAGACGACGACAGACATCATGGTAGAGACGTCAGACATTATGGTAGAGAATACATCAGACATCATGGTAGAGACGTCAGACATCATGATAGAGACGACGTCAGACATCATGGTTAGAGGACGTCAGACATCATGGTAGAGAAGACGTCAGATTTCATGGTAGGGAGGACATCAGACATCATGGGAGAGACATCAGAAATCATGGTAGAGACATCAGATATCATGATAGAGAAAACGTCAGATATCATGGTAGAGACAGCAGATATCATGGTAGAGAGAACATCAGACATCATGGGACAGACATCAGAAATCATGGTAGAGACATCAGACATGATGGGAGAGACGTCGTGACACAGGAAGCAATAATGAGGCAGTAGTCTCCTCTGTTCTACTCTTTTCTTTCTGATTATTACAAGAAACAATGGATATTTTGATATGAGTTGTGTTATTAATACAAGCAGTGTGTGTGTGATGCCAGTGTTGAAGGTGATCTACTGCTGCCAGGGTCTTGAAGGTGATGTACCCCTGCACCAAGATGAACATGACTTACTGGTGGCACCAAGATGAACATGACTTACTGGTGGCACCAAGATGAACATGACGTATACTGGTGGCACCAAGATGAACATGACTTACTGGTGGCACCAAGATGAACATGACGTATACTGGTGGCACCAAGATGAACATGACTTACTGGTGGCACCAAGATGAACATGACGTATACTGGTGGCACCAAGATGAACATGACTTACTGGTGGCACCAAGATGAACATGACGTATACTGGTGGCACCAAGATGAACATGACTTACTGGTGGCACCAAGATGAACATGACGTATACTGGTGGCACCAAGATGAACATGACGTATACTGGTGGCACCAAGATATACATGACATATACTGGTGGCACCAAGATGAACATGACTTACTGGTGGCACCAAGATGAACATGACTTACTGGTGGCACCAAGATTAACATGACTTACTGGTGGCACCAAAATGAACATGACTTACTGGTGGCACCAAGATGAACATGACTTACTGGTGGCACCAAGATGAACATGACTTACTGGTGGCACAAAGATGAACATGACGTATACTGGTGGTTCCAAGATGAACATGACGTATACTGGTGGCACCAAGATGAACATGACGTATACTGAGGGCACCAAGATGAACATGACGTATACTGGTGGCACCAATACGAACATGACGTATACTAGTGGCACCAAGATGAATATGGCGTATATTGGTGGCACCAAGATGAACATGACGTATACTGGTGGCACCAAGATAAACATGACTTACTGGTGGCACCAACATGAACATGACTTACTGGTGGCACCAAGATGAACATGACATACTTGTGGCACCAAGATAAACATGACGGACGTACAGATGGCACCAAGATGAACATGACATACTTGTGGCACCAAGATGAACATGGCGTATACTGGTGGCACCAAGATGAACATGACGTACTGGTGGCACCAAGATGATCATGACATACTTGTGGCACTAAGATGAACATGACGTACTTGTGGCACCAGGATGAACAAGACGTACACTGGTGGCACCAAGATTAACATGACGTTTACTGGTGGCACCAAGATGAACATGAGGTACCGGTGGCACCAAGATGAACATGACTTACTGGTGGCACCAAGATGAACATGACTTACTGGTGGCACCAAGATGAACATGACTTACTGGTGGCATTAAGATGAACATGACTTACTGGTGGCACCAAGATTAACATGACTTACTGGTGGCACCAAGATGAACATGACGTATACTGGTGATACCAAGATGAACATGACGTATACTGGTGACACCAAGATGAACATGACGTATACTGGTGGTACCAAGATGAACATGACGTATACTGGTGGTACCAAGATGAACATGACGTATACTGGTGACACCAAGATGAACATGACGTATACTGGTGACACCAAGATGAACATGACGTATACTGGTGACACCAAGATGAACATGACGTATACTGGTGACACAAAGATGAACATGACGTATACTGGTGACACAAAGATGAACATGACGTATACTGGTGACACAAAGATGAACATGACGTATACTGGTGACACAAAGATGAACATGACATACCTGTGGTGTTCTGATGGCACCCTGGTGCTAGGTGACGTATTGGTGGCACCATGATGGTGACGTACTGGTACTACCCTGATGACGGTGACCTACTGGTGGCACTGTGATGAAGATGACTGTCGCATGTGTTACTTTGTGGTTTACACACACACACACACACACACACAGGAAAGGAGGGAGACCCAACGACAGTACGAAAATGACATAGCAGGGAAAGCCAAATATGACCCGAAGCTGTTGTACAGCCACATCAGGAGGAAAGCAACAGTCAAGGACCAGGTGATCAGGCTAAGGAAGGAAGGAGGAGAGATCACAAGAAATGACCGCGAAGTGTGTGAGGAACTCAACATGATATTCAAAGAAGTGTTCACAGAGGAGACAGAAGAGACTCCAGAAAGACGGAGAGGTGGGGTACACCACCAAGTGTTGGGCACAATACATGCAACCGAGGAAGAAGTGAAGAGGCTGCTGAGTGAGCTAGATACCTCAAAGGCGACGGGGCCGGATCACATCTCTCCATGGGTCCTGAGAGAGGGAGCAGAGGTGCTATGTGTACACCTAACAACAATATTCAACACATCTATCGAAACAGGGCGACTACCTGAGGTATGGAAGACAGCAAATGTAGTCCCAATTTTTAAAAAAGGAGACAGACATGAAGCACTAAACTACAGACCAGTGTCACTGACATGTATAGTATGCAAGGTCATGGAGAAGATTATCAGAAGAGTGGTGGAACACCTAGAAAGGAATGAGCTTATCAACGACGGCCAGCACGGTTTCAGGGACGGGAAATCCTGTGTCACAAACCTGCTGGAGTTCTATGACAGGGTGACAGCAGTAAGACAAGAGAGAGAGGGGTGGGTAGATTGCATTTTCTTGGACTGTAAGAAGGCGTTTGACACAGTCCCACACAAGAGATTAGTGCAAAAGCTGGAGGACGAGGCAGGGATAACAGGGAAGGCACTCCAATGGATCAGGAAATACCTGTCAGGAAGACAGCAGCGAGTCATGGTACGTGACGAAGTGTCAGAGTGGGCGCCTGTGACGAGTGGGGTTCCACAGGGGTCAGTCCTAGGACCGGTGCTGTTTCTGGTATTTGTGAACGACATGACGGAAGGAATAGCCTCCGAAGTGTCCCTGTTTGCAGATGATGTGAAGTTGATGAGAAGAATTCAATCGGACGAGGACCAGGCAGAACTACAAAGGAATCTGGACAGGTTGAAGGCCTGGTCCAGCAATTGGCTCCTGGAGTTCAACCCCACCAAATGCAAAGTCATGAAGATTGGGGAAGGGCAAAGAAGACCGCAGATGGAGTACAGTCTAGGGGGCCAGAGACTACAAGCCTCACTCAAGAAAAAAAATCTTGGGGTGAGTATAACACCAGGCACATCTCCTGAGGCGCACATCAACCAAATAACTGCTGCAGCATACGGGTGCCTAGCAAACCTAAGAACAGCATTCCGACATCTTAATAAGGAATTGTTCAGAACCCTGTACACTGTGTACTTTAGACCCATACTGGAGTATGCAGCACCAGTTTGGAACCCACACCTAGCCAAGCACAAAAAGAAACAAGACTAGTCCCGGAGCTAAGGGGTATGTCCTACGAGGAGAGGTTAAGGGAGATCGACCTGACGACACTGGAGGACGGGAGAGATAGGGGGGACATGATAACGACATATAAAATACTGAGAGGAATTGACAAGGTTGACAGAGACAGAATGTTCCAAAGATGGGACACAGCAACAAGGGGACACAGTTGGAAGTTGAAGACTCAGATGAATCACAGGTATGTTAGGAAATATTTCTTCAGTCACAGAGTAGTAGTCGGGAAGTGGAATAGCTTGGGAAGCGATGTAGTGGAGGCAGGTTCCATACACAGCTTTAAGAAGAGGTATGATAAAGCTCATGGCGCAGGGAGAGTGACCCAGTAGCGGCCAGTGAAGAGGCGGGGGCCAGGAGCTATGTATCGACCCCTGCAACCATAATAGGGTGAGTACACACACACACACACACACACACACACACACACACATATATATATATATATATATATATATATATATATATATATATATATATATATATATATATATATATATATATATATATATATATATTTAACCACGAACGAGTGGTATGGATCAATATATATATATATATATATATATATATATATATATATATATATATATATATATATATATATATATATATACAAAACAACCACTATGAAAAAATAGAAGAATTCCAAGCGCTTTCGTGACTACTCACATTATCAGGAACTATAGAAGGAAACATGACAAGAAGGCTTATAAAGGGGCAGAATACACCTACAGTCACATCACACTAACAAAGACAACACCTCACAGTAGCGTAACATCTCACGACTCTGTGAAGAGGAACATAAGAAAGGACCTGAAACTCTTCCCAAGAATTAAGATTAGTCCAATTTATCATTAAATTCTTCCCAAATTTTATTAATTATAAATGAATCAATTTATATAAACCAAAAGAAATATTCATATTATTTTCAAAACTGCTTTTAATGAAACATGATTCTATTATATTCCTCTCATCCATGGACTTGCTTGATACAACTTTCTCAGCATTTTGAAAATCAATTGGATGGTTAAAGTCTCACATGAATAAATAGAGCATTAGAATCTTGTCCAGTTCTAATGCTATATTTATGTTGTTTTAATCTTAGTTCAAGACTTTTACCAGTTTGACCATAATAAACTTTATCGCATATTTTACAGGGAATCTTATAGACACATCCGTCGGCATTTTGGGGGAATTTTTATCAAAAGTCTTTTTACTGTATCAAGATTTTTAAATACAACTTTGATATTAAAATTCTTAAGAAAAGAAGGCATATCAACCAAGTTTTCATGGTAAGGGAGAACCAACATATTTTTGGTTGAATAAGGTTGGTTGTCCCTTTTGGATTGTAAAAGTATTTCTAGCTATTTTAAAAGATTTATCAGTTATGTTTCTTGGGTATTTTAAATCATTAGCTATTTCATAAATTTTAGAGATTTCTTCATCTATGAACTCTGGACTACAAATACGTAAAGCTCTCAAAAACATAGTTCCAGTTGATGATTTACTAAAGTTCTTATCTGAAGAACTGGTTAATTACGATTTACCATTGCCAGTTCCTACTATCATTAAACTTATTAAACTTTGTATTGTTGATGCAAAATTTGTATTTAATGATGAGTTTTACACTCAGAAGTTTGGTATGGCAATGGGAAATCCTCTTTCACCTGTTCTTAGTAATTTATATATGGAATTTTTCGAAACAAGATTGCTTAACACAATCTTTCCCAATAGAGCTAAGTGGTATAGATATGTTGATGATATTTTGTGCCTTATGTAGACATAAACCATTTCCTTGTTAAATTAAATAGCTTAGCTCATTCTATAAATTTTACTGTTAAATTTGAAGTAAATAATTCATTGCCCTTCCTAGATGTTTTTATTATTAAGGGTAACATTGACTTTAAATTTAAAATTTACAGAAAACCTACAAATAATTGTTCCTATGTACACTATTACTCTTCACATCAAGATAGAGTTAAAGTGTCGGTTTTCTCTTCTATGTTTTTGAGAGCTTTACGTATTTGTAGTCCAGAGTTCATAGATGAAGAAATCTCTAAAATTTATGAAATAGCTAATGATTTAAAATACCCAAGAAACATAACTGATAAATCTTTTAAAATAGCTAGAAATACTTTTACAATCCAAAAGGGACAACCAACCTTATTCAACCAAAAATATGTTGGTTCTCCCTTACCATGAAAACTTGGTTGATATCCTTCTTTTCTTAAAATTTTAATATCAAAGTTGTATTTAAAAATCTTGATACAGTAAAAAGACTTTTGATAAAAAATTCCCCCAAAATGCCGACGGATGTGTCTATAAGATTCCTTAAAATATGCGATAAAGTTTATTATGGTCAAACTGGTAAAAGTCTTGAACTAAGATTAAACAACATAAATATAGCATTAGAACTGGACAAGATTCTAATGCTCTATTTATTCATGTGAGACTTTAACCATCCAATTGATTTTCAAAATGCTGAGAAGGTTGTATCAACAAGTCCATGGTTGAGAGGAATATAATAGAATCATGTTTCATTAAAAGCAGTTTTGAAAATAATATGAATATTTCTTTTGGTTTATATAAATTGGATTCATTTATAATTAATAAAATTTGGGAAGAATTTAATGATAAATTGGACTAATCTTAATTCTTGGGAAGAGTTTCAGGTCCTTTCTTATGTTCCTCTTCACAGAGTCGTGAGATGTTACGCTACTGTGAGGTGTAGTCTTTGTTAGTGTGATGTGACTGTGAGGTGTATTCTGCCTCTTTATAAGCCTTCTTGTCATGTTTCCTTATAGTTCCTTGATAATGTGAGTAGTCAGCAGCCTTGAATTCTTCTATTTTTTCATAGTGGTTGTTTTGATATTTTGATATCACCTGTTTACTGTGATCTTTTGCATATATATATATATATATATATATATATATATATATATATATATATATATATATATATATATATATATATATATATATATATAATATATATGTGCATATATATATATATTTATAATACATGTGTGTGTGCAATTTTTTGTGTATTAGTGTGTTCTTCGTCGTAACTGGGATGATACTCAGTATTACATTACTCACTCTCATAATTATCCAGTAATGTTTTAATGTGAATTAATTTACATACATTCATTTATTTAGATTATGTTTGGTAGGATTTATACTTGTGTATATGACGTGGAGTGTGGCTTGTGTTGTGCCTCAGCAGTGAGACATGAACTGCCTGTTAAGTGCTAGTTCACGTCTAGACGTGACTCAGGAAGGTGAGTGAGAGAGTTCTGAACCTGTGAGTGATGGGCTCGGGGTGACCTTACCTGCCCAATTAGTGTGGACCCAGCAGTCATTACAAGCACATCTCGTCCACCTCCTCCCCTTCTACACGTCTTTGTTGCTCTTGTGAGAGTTTTCTGGCAGCAGACGTTCTTGCCACACGAGATTCTCAGAGGTCATATTTATATTCTCTGTTTCATACATTCAC
>WNWK01036406.1:17500-19182 GCA_009830355.1 Cherax destructor | reverse complement strand
TTTCTCAGTGCCAGGATACTGCCGATAGATGGAGTTTTCTTGTACATCCTGGCAAGATCACTCAGACGTACACCACTCATATTTTTCTATGATTTCCTTCTTCAGTTCGATGGTGTTCCTCAGTCTCTTTACCACAGGTGTGCCACTAGGAAGCTTCTTTGGACTGATGGTGACTTATGTCACAGTGGCAATAACTAAACCACCAAAAAAGACACCAAATATATTGTGAATCTTTGAAAGAGCGCGCTGGGTAATGTTCTCTCAATGGTAAACAACGCTTCACTGGCATCCTGCGCTTGCGCGGAGCAGGCGGACGTGTCTAATACCTTTCGGTAACCGAGGAATTTTTCGCTAACCGATTACGAATAAAGCTTACGTTTTCCGAAGCTTTCGTTAACGGGACCTTTCGTTAACCGAGGGTCCACTGTATATGATAAAAAACTTATTGAAGAGAGAATACTATGAGCATAGGTTTGCCCTTGTCATTCCTGGTACATTATATACTGGGTCAATAACTTAAGAAGCTGGCAGGAGTAATTGGGAAGGTGTTCCAGTGGATCAAAGAAGAAGGAAGCAAAGAGTAATTTTCTGGGAAGAGTTGTTAGTGTGGGGAAGAGTAACAAGCAGGGTACTACAAGGATTGGTAGAGATAAGAAATTTTTTTGGATTTTTAACCTGGAGGGTTAGTCACCCAAGATAACCCAATAATCAGTGCATCATTGGGGACTCTCTTATTCCCATTTGGGTCATTAAATCTTGTCCCCCAGGATGTAACCCACAACAGTTGATTAACACCCAGGTACCTACTTACTGCTTGTGTAAGAAAACATGCCCAATGTTTCTACAAATGCCAGGGACTGAACTGTGGACACTCAGAGCACTCAACTCACATATTATCAATTGAGCCACAGTATGTGAACACCATACTAGAGGGGATTGAGTTATATGACTGATACTCAAAATTTGGTTAATTCAAAAATTTCTGATATTATCCTAGCACCTCAAGACTTTGAAAAAGCAATAAATGACATGACCCATGTACTCTGCCCCAGGCAGAGACTCTTGAAACTCCATGTTCATCAAGAACTGCAAGAAGTCCCTTTTATGTGCCTTAAGTACGTACATATTCTATGGAGAGAGAGCATAGACACGGGTCATCCCACAGTCACTAAAAACAATAGACAGCCCCACTCCACAAAGGTGACAGTAAAACAATTGCAAAGAATTGCAGACTGATAACACTAACATCCCACATCATAAAAATCTTTGAAAGGGTTCTAAGAAGCAAGATTGCCACCCACTTAGATACTCATCAGCTGCACAACCCGGTGCAGCGTAGGTTTAGGGCAGGACGATCCTGCCTATCCCAACTACTGGACCACTATGACATTGTCTTGGATGCTCTGGAGGACAAACAAATTGCAGATGTAGTATACACAGACTTTGCGAAAGTCTTTGACAAGTGCGATCATGGTGTAATAGCAGACAAAATGTGTGATAAAGGAATAACAGGAAAAGTTGGTGGATGGATCTATAACTTTCTAACAAATAGAATACAAAGAGTAATAGTAAACAAAGTAAAGTCAGAGGAGGCTACAGTGAAAAGCTCTGTTGTGCAAGGTACAGTAATCGCTCCCATCCTGTTCCTCATCTTCATATCTGACATGGACAGATATGTAAGC
>WNWK01036406.1:0-2500 GCA_009830355.1 Cherax destructor | reverse complement strand
CATTCGCGATTTTTCAACATTCACGAGGCTCTTGATCCCTAACCTCGCGAATGTTGAGGGATACCTGTATATATATGTATATATATATATGATATTGCTAGGAATCAAGCAGGCGAAATATTCACAAACACTGATCTTGGCCGACGGAGACTCGAACCTACGAACCTCATGACAAGGTACGCAGTGCTTGCCGACCGTACCACACTGGTCCAATACCTTGGCATCCGACCAGTGTGGTACGGCTCGGCAAAGCACTGCGTACCTTGTCATGAGGTTCGTAGGTTCGAGTCTCCGTCGGCCAGAGATCAGTGTTTGTGAATATTTCGCCTGCTCTTGCGAATTCCTAGCATTGTAAAATCTCTAGTTGTGTCGATGCATGCAGGGGATGAGATGAAAAGCTGTAAGCCATCTGCCTGAAAGCTGGATGCCAAGGTATTGGACCAGTGTGGTACGGTCGGCAAAGCACTGCGTACCTTGTCATGAGGTTCGTAGGTTCGAGTCTCCGTCGGCCAGAGATCAGTGTATATGTATATATATATGTATATATATATATATGTATATATATATATATGTATATATATATATATATGTATATATATATATATATATATATATATATATATATATATATATATATATATATATATATATGTATATATATATATATATATATATGTATATATATCACACAAATTAGCCAAGGCTAATTTGTGTGTGATGTGAAAGTCTAAAAATAAGGCATGGGTCACTAGGGAAATTTTTTTGGATTGGTTCCATGAAGTGTTTGGCCCCAGTGTGAAGAAATATCTCGAGGAAAATAATTTGCCACTTAAGTGCCTCCTGATAATGGACAATGCTCCTTGTCATCCTCGAGAATTGGCAGAGCAAATTGTGCAGGAGTTTAAGTTCATCAAAGTGAAGTTCTTGCCCCCTAATACCACTCCTCTCCTCCAGCCCATGGACCAGCAGGTCATTTCCAACTTTAAAAAACTCTACACCAAAGCAATGTTTCAAAAGTGCTTTGAAGTGACCACAGACATGAATATGACCCTAAAAGACTTTTGGAAAGATTTCCATATCCTGCATTGTGTAAACCTTATAGGTAAGGCTTGAGAGGAAGTGACTACCAGGACTTTGAACTCTGCCTGGAGAAAATTGTGGCCAGACTGTGTCCCAGAGAGGGATTTTGAAGGTTTTGGGGCTTAGCCTCAGTGCCCTGAGCCTGTTGTGGAAGAAATTGTGGCACTGGGCAAGTCCATGGGGTTGGATGTTTGTACCGAGGATGTGGAAGAGTTGGTGGAGGAGGACAATGAAGAGATAACCACTGAAGATCTGCAAGAGCTTCAACAGCAACAACAGACCACAGTTCAGGAAAATGGTTCAGAGGAGGAGGAGGAGGAGGAACAGAGATTGAGGAAGTTGCCTTCTTCAATGATTAAGGAGATTTGTGGAATGTGGAGCATTGTGCAAGGCTTTATGGATGAATATCACCCTAACAAAGCTGTTGCAGGCCGTGCTGGCAACCTCTACAATGACAATGTGGTGTCCCATTTCAGGGAAGTTTTAAAGAAACGCCAGACACAGAGCTCCCTGGACAGATGTTTTGTTAGAGAGGGTTCCAGTGACTCAACCTGGTCCTAGTGGCATTAAAAGAAAAAAGCCAGTAACCCCAGAAAAGAACTTGGTACCTGCAGTGTTAATGGAAGGGGATTGCCCTTCCAAACACTAGTAACTCCTCCATTCTCTCCCCTCCTCCCCCTCTTTAAGGGGGGCTCCTTGTCGCGGTAAAGAGACTATCGGTCTGAGGAATTGGACCTCTTGGTCTTCTTCCTCAGACCGAACCTAATTACTCCCCAATCCCCCCTCCCCTTTCCCATCATCCCCATCCTCCCTTTTCCCTTTCCTCATCCCTCCCTTATTTCCTTCCCATTTTTACCCTGGGAGCTTCTCTCCACAGGCTTTCTAGTTCCTAGGTAGGGGGAAGGGTACCGTGGTCTAATCCCATTCCGTTGAGGTTCTCGGCGGTGGTGTAGTTTGCCGTGAAATCTGGATTGCCTGGGGATGTCCCGATCCCTCTCCGGTCTCCCGGGGGTGTGCCTTGGGTATCTTTCGGGCGACGGGTGTATCTCTGGAGGCCACCTTTCGGATTCCGGGGGTGGTGGCCAAAGGCGGTATGCTTTGTGGCGGATATCCGGCCGCCCTCTCTTTTGTCCACCGAGGTGGCTCGGTGGATGTGAGGTTGCTATCCCGGATTGCTGGTTTACTGGCATGAAGGGTGGGGTATGGCACGGGTTCCATGCAGCATCTGCACTACTTGCGGTGTTGAGGTCCTCTTGGGCACGGAGGGGGATTTACGCTCCCTTTCATTCCTCCTAGGAGCTATTCCTCCACGTTCCCCCCTTTTTTTATTCTTTTTTTTTTATTTTTATTTTCTTTTCTTCTTTCTTTTTTTTTCTTAAAAATAAAAAGAAAGAAGTAACCTAACCATGGCTGACCCAAT
>WNWK01036405.1:0-19183 GCA_009830355.1 Cherax destructor | reverse complement strand
TCAGAAATAATATTTATGTAGAACAGGAAGATAATAAACTATGCACTATTGGGGTAACTAGTGACATGGTCCTCAGACAAATAAGAAATTAAAACCTAACAAATCCACAGGTCCTGTTGAACTGTTTGCGAGGGTTTTAAAGGAATGTAAAGAGGAACTTGGCATACCTTTGGATAATCTTTTCAATATATCACTATAAACTGGCATAGTGCCAGACAAGTGGAAAATGGTAAATGTAATACCTATTTACAAGGCAGGTGACAAGTCCTTAGCTTCGAACTATAGACCAATAAGCCTACCTCCATAGTTGGAAAATTTATGCAATCAACAATTGCCGAAGCAATTCGTAGCCATCTTGAAAGGCATAAATTGATTAATGAATATCAGCACGGTTTTACAAAGGGGCGTTCCTGTCGTACGAATTTACTAACTTTCTTCCCTAAGGTATTTGAGGAGGTAGATCATGGTATTGTGTATATGGACTTCAGTAAGGCTTTCGACAGAGCTCCACATTAGAGGCTTTTGAGGAAACTTAAGGCACACGGAATAGGAGAATTTTTTCCTGGGTAGAGGCGTGTTTGACAAATAGGCAGCAGAGAATTTACATAAATGGGGAGAAATCAGAATGGGAGCACATCACAAGCGGTGTTCCACAGGGGTCAGTGTTGGTCTCCTTGTTCACAATTTACGTAAACGATATGAGGGAATAAATAGCGACATAAGCAAATTTGCTGATGACACCAAAATAGGCTGTCCAATTCATTCTAATGAGGACATTAGAGCACTCCAGGATGATTTGAATAGACTGATGTAGTTGTCGGAGAAGTGGCAGAGGCAGTTTAATGTAGACAAATGCAAAGTTCTAAATGTTAGGCAGGAAAATAACCATGCTTTATATAAACTAAATAATGTAGATCTTAATATTACGGATTGTGGTTAGCAGTAATCTGAAACCAAGACAACAGTGCATAAGTGTTCGGAATAACGCTAACAGAATCCTTGGCTTCATATCAAGAAGTATAAATAATAGAAGTCCTCAGGTTGTTCTTCAACTCTATATATCTTTGGTTAGGCCTCATTTACAAAATGCTCTACAGTTTTGGTCACCGTATTACAGAATGGATATAAATGCATTGGAAAACGTACGAAAGAGGATGACAAAGTTGATCCCTTGTATCAGAAATCTTCCCTATGAGGATAGACTGAGGGCCCTGAATCAGCACTCTTGAAGGCGTAGAATTAGGGAGGATATGATTGAGGTGTATAAATGGAAAACAGGAATTAATAAAGAGGATGTAAATAGCGTGCTAAAAATATCTAGCGTAGACAGAACTCGCAGCAATGGTCTTAAGTTGGAAAAATTCAGATTCAGGAAGGATATAGGAAAGCACTGGTTTGGTAATAGAGTTGTAGATGAGTGGAACAAACTCCCGAGTACCGTCATAGAAGCTAAGACGTTGTGCAGTTTTAAAAATAGGTTAGATAAATACATGAGTGGGTGTGGGTGGGTGGGTTTTGTAAGTTGGACCTGACTAGCTTGTGCTACTAGGTCAGATGCCGTGCTCTTCCCTTAAGTGAATGTGACTGACCTGACTAAGTTAAGGCATTGGCTTAAGCCGGTGGGAGAATTGGACCTGCCTCGCATGGGCCAGTAGGCCTGCTGCAGTGTTCCTTCTTTCTCATGTTCTTATGTCCCTCAGCCTGGAGTTGATGTAATTAGTTCATCAGTCTTCAGATGAGGAATGTTGAAGGTGACTGAGGAGAAGAGTATGGATTTGAGAAAGACCTGCCTGGCATGGGCAGAAGGTTTGTTGGTACTTAGGATCACGCTGAAGAAATTCCAGGTTATCTATGTTGTAAAATCCGTTCTTGTGGTTGAAACTGTTGGATATACAGATGAGTGCATATCCAAGTTTCAACCAGAATAACGACTTCTACAACATAGATGATCAACTGCCAGGAAGCTTTTTCATCGTCATCCTACATAGCAATAAACTTTCTGGCCCATGCCAGGCAGGTCCTTCTCAAATCCAACTTCTTCTCAGCAATCAACTATAACATTCCTCACCTGACCTTTCACGTTACTCTGGTCTCTATGTATACTCACGTACTCTCTGCCAGGTCACTACACGGAGACGACCCTGGCTGGCCAGGTCACTACACGGAGACGACCCTGGCTGGCCAGGTCACTACACGGAGACGACCCTGGCTGGCCAGGTCACTACACGGAGACGACCCTGGCTGGCCAGGTCACTACACGGAGACGACCCTGGCTGGCCAGGTCACTACACGGAGACGACCCTGGCTGGCCAGGTCACTACACGGAGACGACCCTGGCTGGCCAGGTCCCGTCCTGGTCATCTATCTGTACTTGTATCTGCTCAGGTAGATCTGCTTGTTAGTTGATAAAGTCCACTGTGTGGGCGAATCGTAGTCATTAAAGGATCGCATTATACTACATTTGTCTATTTTTTTTCGATAGTGTCGGGATTTTATGCATATATCTCAGTGTATATATGCTGAAAGTTTAATCTACATATTATTGGTTAAAGTCTCCTTGTCTGGTGGAGATCAGGTTGCATGCAGTCTTAGTGACCTTTTTTGTGCGGTACTAACTTTTACACCCTATTACACGGATGGCCCGGGTTCGATTCCCGGCGGGGTGAAAACATTTCGACGTGTTTCCTTACACCTGTTGTCATGTTCACCTAACAGCAAATAGGTACCTGGGTGTTAGTCGACTGGTGTGGGTCGCATCCTGGGGGACAAGATTGAGGACCCCAATGGAAACAAGACACAGTCCTCGATGACGCACTGACTTTCTTGGGTTATCCTGGGTGGCTAACCCTCCGGGGTTAAAAATCTGAAGAAATCTTATATTTTAACCAACCAATCAAGAGGAGGAAGGAGCCGGTCAAGTAGTCACGAACCAGGCAGAAGCAATCAGGCAGCAACACACAGCAACAGCGAGTGTGCAGTGCAATACTGTGACAGAACAACTGTGCTCTACTGTGACAGGTTAAAATGAACTTTACACATTAATTTAAATAAAAATAAATAATAGTGCTGAGCAGTGTTTACAATTACTTGCACATTAAGTTAAGCCTAGTGACAGCAGCGACCTTGCTGGCTAGCCAGCTGATATTGACCTTGCTTGCTGGCTAGCCAGCTGATATTGACCTTGCTAGCTGTCTAGCCAGCTGATATTGACCTTGCTAGCTGTCTAGCCAGCTGATATTGACCTTGCTAGCTGTCTAGCCAGCTGATATTGACCTTGCTAGCTGTCTAGCCAGCTGATATTGACCTTGCTAGCTGTCTAGCCAGCTGATATTGACCTTGCTAGCTGTCTAGCCAGCTGATATTGACCTTGCTAGCTGTCTAGCCAGCTGATATTGACCTTGCTAGCTGGCTAGCCAGCTGATATTGACCTTGCTAGCTGTCTAGCCAGCTGATATTGACCTTGCTAGCTGTCTAGCCAGCTGATATTGACCTTGCTAGCTGGCTAGCCAGCTGATATTGACCTTGCTAAGTGATCCTACAGTCATTACCGGACTGACACACACACACACACACGGTAACCTAGCAGCGACTAGCGAAGAGGCGGGGCAAGGAGCTGTGGCTCGATCCTGCAACCACATGTTGGTGAGTACATATAGGTGAGTACACACAAACCCAGGTACAAAACAATTTTATTTCATATTCACAGCTCACTTCTTGACGTCTGTTATGTTCATGAAATATTGAAAATAAAAACCTCTAAGTCTTCCTCTTATATGAATCCATTAAAGTAGTTTTTTCTTCCTAGTGAACGTCTTTTCGTCATAGACTAATTAGCTGCTCCATCGCCAAATCTAGATAAAAAAAAAATCATAAACTCGGGAAAGTTAGGCATTATTTGAACCCTGCTAATTAATTCTGATGAAGAACTGCGATTTAAAGAAGCATGTGTTAAATGGCTTATATAATAACCTATCTCTGTTTTCCTCTTAGTTATTATATAATATATATTAGGTATCCCCCAAGTTGGGCCTTTAAAGAGGTGCCAATCTAAAGCCAAGACAACAGTGCCTAAGTGTGCGCAATAAGGCTAACAGATTACTAGGATTTATTTCAAGAAGTATAAGCAACAGAAGTCCAAAAGTTATTTTACAGCTCTATACATCACTAGTGAGACCTCATTTGGATTATGCAGCTCAGTTTTGGTCTCCTTACTACAGGATGGATATAGATTCATTGGAGAACATACAAAGAAGAATGACTAAAATGATTTACAGTATAAGAAATCTCCCGTATGAAGATAGACTTAGAGCATTGAATCTCCACTCTCTGGAGAGACGTAGAATGAGGGGAGATATCATCGAGGTGTACAAGTGGATGATGGGCATAAACAAAGGAGATATTAATAAAATACTGAGGATATCGAACCAAGTAAGAACGAGAAATAACGGATTTAAATTGGATAAATTTAGATTTAGAAAGGACATAGGCAAGTACTGGTTTTCGAACAGAGTTGTAGATGCGTGGAACAATCTTCCGAGTAGGGTGATAGAGGCTAGGACCTTGGGTGGCTTTAAAAAGAGATTGGACAAATATATGAGTGGGAGGGGCTGGGTTTGATTAGTGTCGTGAGTACAGGAGTAAATTCTTAGGTAGTGGTGGTTTTGATAAGGACCTGCCTTGTATGGGCCAGTAGGCCTTCTGCAGTGTTCCTCCATTCTTATGTTCTTATGTTCTTATATATATATAATGTCGTGCCGAATAGGTAAAACTTGCTATTTTGGCTTGAATAGAAACGCTCTTCTTGCCCAATAAGGCAAGCGAAAATTTGTGTATGCAAAAATTTCTCAAAAATCATTCTGAATCTAACGAAAAAAATATGCTTCGTTGTGTTTGTTTATTATTAAATTATTATAAACTTATCTAAAATATATATTTAGTTGGATTAGGCTAAATCAAGCTGCGTTTTTTTTATAATAATGTTAGGTAAGTTTTCTAAGGTTCTTTTGGTACAAAATTATTAATTTTTACATTAACATAAATGAAAAAAATTTATCTTTAAACGTATAAGAGAAAATTTTAGAAATGACTTAATTTTAAATGAGTTCTTGCTAATTGACCAGTTTTACCTATTCGGCACGACACACACACACGCATACACAACAGGCCTAGTGTGTAATAGACATGTGCCTAGGACAAAATGGTAACACACACACACACCTTTTGCACTGTATTAGCCAAAGTCTTGTTAGTGACATAACTGAGTCCTAACCAACCGTGTCTTGTCAACCTGAAAACAGCAGGAGATCCTTGACCTGTGGCGTTCTTGACCTGTTGTCCAGGTTTAATTTAGTGAGGTTTAATTTACCCCTGGGAGTCTATTCGGCTGGTGGGAGGAGTTAGTGGTAAAGGTGTATGTAAGGGACGTAGTGAATGTGTACAAGTGTGAGAAGGGGTGTGCTGTGATGAAAGATGTGGTTGGAACGTTGATAGGGGTGACGGTAGTGGTGATAGCAGTAATGTTGGTACAGGAGTTAGTAGTGGTGTTTAGAGGCAGGGATTGTGATGTGTACTGGTAGTTGTGGTGGTGGTAGTAGTAGTGTGTGCTGTTGTGACTGTGATGGTAGAAGTTTTTGTAGTAGGGATTGTGGTGACAGTGGATTCAATTGTAGTGGTGGAAGTAATGTTAGTTGTGGTGGTTGTAGTAGCAGTTGTAATAATACGTAATAGGGGCAACATAAACATTATTCAGGTAACTTACATATTGCATTTAACACAGTATTGTACATCTGTACAATGGTATCACTAAGCACATAATTAGGTATCCTCAGAGGTGGATACCTAGAGTGATTATCGCAATATTTGATGCGATATTTTTTTTATTTAAAAACTTACAATTTTCATACTAGCAACAAACATCAAGTAGACACCTTACTACAAGTAAGGTCACAACAAAATACCAAACAACAGTATGAACAAAACGCGCACACAAGAATGTGCCATAACAACACCAATAACCCTAACTACCCTATAACAACGAATCTCTAAAACAAAACATTATGCTTACATATAAAACATTATGCTTACATACAAAACCTTAATAGCACCTTAGCCATCGGTATCCTTTATATCATTCGTAATGACGCACACATAGCGTCGTCAATATATTAGACTGAGGCATAAATACAACATTAGAATACAACCATATTTAGCGTAACATAACTCCTAACCTCCTCACAATCCTATTCAAACTTTATCCACACAAAACATGTAAGTAACCATAAACATGTAAAAGGACCTCTACCCAAACCCTCATGGACCCACTAGCCTCTCTACCTCACAAGAACACCCCAACCCCCCCAGACCTAATTCCTGGACAATAACAAAACATTTTATCCCCTATATAGTGTCACTATACAGGAACTCATCACAAGAATTGGACTAACGTACATAAGTCCAAACACTTATATATATACAATAACTCCTTAGGCACAAACAACTACATGTCCTGCACCGAAAGACACAGACTCACGTTTTATATATACATTTAAGGCCAACCACAAAGTCGCCATAACGCAATTATTACACACGTACAGTGCCATCGTCGATGGTACTAAACACACATGCCCTTTACTGCTTTCTCAAGCATAGTAAATGCTTCCATACCTTACAAAATAGATTTATAAACCTCACCTCAGGCTCAGCACCACCATGCTCTAGTACATCAACATTCCTCAAAAATTTATCGGTGTACATAACCGACACTCAACATAACCATAAGTGTATTTACACTGTACACTACTGACAGGTAATAACATTATATATAATCCCTCATTCCACTCCATGCTATACCTTTCACACAGGTTGCAACACTGCTCACATCACAACATCCTGCAATACAAATAGGAGTGCAAGAACACTTAAACACTCGTCATATTATACCTCCCTAGCTATAGATGAACCATAGCATCCCTCCCAACGGCAAACCTACCGGTCTGACCTTAACCGCCAGCCCAGCCACTGATTCTAGAACCACAGTGAAAACCCCCTTCACACTACCCCTGACACCCTCACCCCCCCTCCCATTTCTTTTTAAGTCTTAAGTCGCACAAATACACCTTTCTCTCAAGTCTTTAGTCTGTGCCCTGTAATCCAGGACATAATGCATTCCCAAAAAAAAAAAACAGGTAAACAGTCACACACTGCAACCAACCTCTCCTCATCCACCCATCACCCACTCCTTTCCACACATCATGCACACCACCCATACTAAGAGACACCCCCCTTCACAACCGCCCCCCCCCCCCGACCAGCCCTCTTAATCGTTCGCCCTATCAACCCCTAACAGTAACCCGACAGTCCTGTGCCTATAGGCACATATACAACTTGAAATTCAGACACTTTGTTTGATAAAACCGCGCCACCAACACCCTAACCCTCACCTCCCCTACTACATCCCTCATACTCCAAGACACATGAATGTAATCTGCTACAATATACAGAATGGCTCTGCTCACGTCCATACTTAAAACCCTCAAAAAAGACAACCCACCCCTAATTACCCACTGCAGCACACCGCCTACCCATGCACGCACCCCACCTAAAACCTCACAAAAGTAAATGACGTGATACGCAGTTTCCAAAAGCCCACATCTCGGACATCCCCCCTCCCTTAATATCCCCATGATGACTAACTGTGCCAGTGAAGCTAAAATCCCCTGTAAAAACATATAAACCGTCTCGTGAACCTTCGCAGGCAGCTTCAGACGATGTAACCAAACCCAAATCGCCCCCCAATTGTACATAGGGTACACTGCCTTTCCCTGCACCAACTCTTCTTTAACCCCTCCCTCCCCAAGACCCCCACATTCAGTCTCCCCGGCTCAGGAACCACCAATAACATTCGCAACATCGCCTCACACTCTAGAAAGTCCTTCCCGCCCCACCATCTCCTGATCGCCTTCTTTACCTGCCCCACCCTCTTTCCCTAGGTCCCCCCTCCCATAGGAAATGTTGCTTAACATATATGCCTTGCACTCTCCCTCGCAAAGGAATAAGTCCCAACCCTCCCCTACCCACCGGCGTCATTACAATCTTCTTATTCAACCAATGTCGTCCATATGCCCATACATACCGTAAAACCCTCTATTGCAATTTCTCCACATCTACATCCCTGATAGGGTACACTGCCGCAACGTACCATAATTTACTATAAATTAAAGTATTAATGGCTATAAACCCTCTGAAATAATGTTACATCACCAGGCCTCCAGCCTCCCAACATCCGTATGGCCGCCTCAACCACTGATGCCGAATTAATTTCTCTAGCTATCCGTACATCATTGCAATACAGAACCCCACATATTTTCAGCCTATCTACCACAACCCAACCATACCGACGTCTCCCCCCCCACCCATGTATCTACCTCCAACAACTTTGATTTCGCCCGGTTCACCCTCATTCCAGTAGCTTCCCCAAAAACTTCTATACAAATCCCAATGTACTCCAGGTTTCCCCCTCACCTTCTACCATGATGGTCATATCATCCACATAACCAACTATTCCACTAACACTATCCCTATCCTTGTCACCCCCCCCTTACTCTTCCTACCACTAACCTATAAAAAGGATCCTGGAGATAAGCAAACAGACATTGAGATAAAGGACACCCCTGTCTCAGGCCTCTTTCCATACCCACTGACTTCCCTACCTTCCCATTCACCTGTACCCATACTAAAGCGTCTCCATACAACGTCCGAACCAAACCCACCACCTCCTCCTCCCCAAAACCCTTCCTTCTCAAAATGTCCAACAGCATGTCCCTGTCTACATTGTCATAGGCAGTTTCCAAATCCAGACCCAACACACCTCCCCCCCCCCCTTTGCCTCAATAAAGTCCCTAATCCTTCCATGCTCAGCCCACATGCATCTCCCCGGTATCCCAAATTGCCCCCTCTCAATTACTTTCCCCAAAACTTTTTTCATCCTATTACCTAAGATTCTCGCAAATATTTTATAGTCGACACATAACAACGATATTCCCCTATAGTCGCGAATCGTCTCCGCCTTCTTCCCCTTCGGCACCATCACGACTACTCCAGTGCGTTGATCTACCCCCATGGAACCACTCTCCTTCATATAATTAAAGACCTCTGTTAAACACCCTAATTGCATCCCAATTCTGCACATAAAAATCACTTGGTAAGCCGTCAATCCCAGGCGCCTTCCCCAACGTCATACCTTTTACAGCCTCCCATACTTCATCCACTGTAATACTCCCCTCCATCTCTCCCCTGTAAGCTTCAGTACAGTTTTAGTTACTGTGTAGGTCCCAGTTGGCCAGTCGTATAATTAACTTTCTAAAAATACGTCAGTGAAAATAGAAAATAAAGCTTGAGCGCTTTCATGTGCTTGCATATCTTCAAGGAATATGAAGAAGAGGTAAGAGAAGTAGATTTTAAATGTGATTTCTTCCATAATTTATATTTTGAGCTTTATTTAAATTAGTGGAAAGCTCTAAATCTGTTGGGGTTATTATTGTGCCTGGGAAGTGAAAGGCACTTAAGTTAGGTCCGGAAAAAGGGAGGATAAATCCGGTTCCTTGGATCAAGAGCCCCTCACCCTCATCAAGGCACCAATAACATACTGAGGATTATTGTTTCAAGTGTGATAACTAAAGAACTCTTCAACTGATCGGCTTCAAACTTTCAGCACTAGATTATTGTGCTGGAAGGTACGTTAGCTTGGTTATTATGCTGTGCAAGAGCCATAAAATAATGTTTATTAAACAGATTTGAATATTGACTTTAAACTTTAATTGTTGATGTGGCTTTTATTGCGTTTAATAAGAATTTTTTTTATTAAAGTGTGTTATCAAAGTTTCATTTCTGGAGGTTTTAAGAATGTTGAGCTAAAGCTTCTGGGACTCTTGAAGACGACTGATCAGCTTTTACCAACTCTTCAAGAGCGTTCTGTTATAATTTTCGGTTCTTTTCAGAGTTGAGCTGCAGCTCTTCAGCCCCTTGAAGATTTTGATGCATCCAGCTTTTCGTCTCTTTTTCTTCCTCAAAAGTTTTTGTTAGATAATTTGCGAATGTCTCTTCAGATCGACTTCAAACTTTCAGTGTTGCGATTCTTACATAAAAAATCGACTGATATTTATGTAGCTGTTAATTTTATTAGAAAAAATTATGTGATATTCTTTTCTGTGCGTTGACTGGAGAATGTGATCACCATCAGACTGTCAGTGCTGGTGTATCACCATCAGACTGTCAGTGCTGGTGTATCACCATCAGACTGTCAGTGCTGGTGTATCACCATCAGACTGTCAGTGCTGGTGTATCACCATCAGACTGTCAGTGCTGGTGTATCACCATCAGACGTTCAGTGCTGGTGTATCACCATCAGACGTTCAGTGCTGGTGTATCACCATCAGACGTTCAGTGCTGGTGTATCACCATCAGACGGTCAGTGCTGGTGTATCACCATCAGACGTTCAGTGCTGGTGTATCACCATCAGACGTTCAGTGCTGGTGTATCACCATCAGACGTTCAGTGCTGGTGTATCACCATCAGACGTTCAGTGCTGGTGTATCACCATCAGACGTTCAGTGCTGGTGTATCACCATCAGACTTCAGTGCTGGTGTATCACCATCAGACGTTCAGTGCTGGTGTATCACCATCAGACGTTCAGTGCTGGTGTATCACCATCAGACGTTCAGTGCTGGTGTATCACCATCAGACGTTCAGTGCTGGTGTATCACCATCAGACGTTCAGTGCTGGTGTATCACCATCAGACTTTCAGTGCTGGTGTATCACCATCAGACGTTTCAGTGCTGGTGTATCACCATCAGACGTTTCAGTGCTGGTGTATCACCATCAGACTTCAGTGCTGGTGTATCACCATCAGACGTTCAGTGCTGGTGTATCACCATCAGACGTTCAGTGCTGGTGTATCACCATCAGACTTTCAGTGCTGGTGTATCACCATCAGACTTTCAGTGCTGGTGTATCACCTTCAGACTTTCAGTGCTGGTGTATCACCTTCAGACTTTCAGTGCTGGTGTATCACCTTCAGACTTTCAGTGCTGGTGTATCACCTTCAGACTTTCAGTGCTGGTGTATCACCTTCAGACTTTCAGTGCTGGTGTATCACCTTCAGACTTTCAGTGCTGGTGTATCACCTTCAGACTTTCAGTGCTGGTGTATCACCTTCAGACTTTCAGTGCTGGTGTATCACCTTCAGACTTTCAGTGCTGGTGTATCACCTTCAGACTTTCAGTGCTGGTGTATCACCTTCAGACTTTCAGTGCTGGTGTATCACCTTCAGACTTTCAGTGCTGGTGTATCACCTTCAGACTTTCAGTGCTGGTGTATCACCTTCAGACTTTCAGTGCTGGTGTATCACCTTCAGACTTTCAGTGCTGGTGTATCACCTTCAGACTTTCAGTGCTGGTGTATCACCTTCAGACTTTCAGTGCTGGTGTATCACCTTCAGACTGTCAGTGCTGGTGTATCACCTTCAGACTGTCAGTGCTGGTGTATCACCTTCAGACTGTCAGTGCTGGTGTATCACCATTCAGATGTTCCTCAGTGCTGGTGTATCACCTTCAGACTGTCAGTGCTGGTGTATCACATTCAGACTGTCAGTGCTGGTGTATCACATTCAGACTGTCAGTGCTGGTGTATCACCTTCAGACTGTCAGTGCTGGTGTATCACCTTCAGACTTTCAGTGCTGATGTATCACCATCAGACTTTCAGTGCTGGTGTATCACCATCAGACTGTCAGTGCTGGTGTATCACCATCAGACTGTCAGTGCTGGTGTATCACCATCAGACTGTCAGTGCTGGTGTATCACCATCAGACTGTCAGTGCTGGTGTATCACCATCAGACTTTCAGTGCTGGTGTATCACCATCAGACTGTCAGTGCTGGTGTATCACCATCAGACTGGTGTACGTATCTTATATAGTATAGAACGTTTAGGTTGTTTTTCGACTAGATTAATGTTGATTTTCCAATTTTAATTTTAAAAGAAATGAGTTATATTGATTTCCGTGGAATAACTTAAGAATGTTTCCTCTGAGGAGCTTTCAACTTGCAATGTTGTGTATGTTAGAGGAATGTTGTATTTCTTGAGTTTAGAAGCCTAATTGCCTATATTATACTCATTAATATTTATAAATGGTAGTATTGTTTTCCATGAAATGACTTGAGATTCCTCTTATGATCAATGTTTTAAACTTTCAACAATAATTAATCTCGTATAAACGAAGTCTATTTATTATCGGTCTTTTTATGCGCCAATTTACATAGTTAATTTATAAAAAAATAAAAGGGTGGGGATGTGGGGAAATTCCCATCTATCTGTACATATATGAAATTGGGATAACTATCAGACGACCTACAGTCTCACCCCACAAAATGCTCCCAGTTGGGTAGAAATATTTTATTTTACTGCTTTTTTTTCAATCTGTGGTTTCCAGTCATGAATATAATACACTTGTAAAATGACATGCAGATACATTTCGTGTAGATATAAATATTTCATTTAATAAGTATCTTAAAAGTTAAACCTTATATCTATATGTAATTTGTCAAACCCTGGTTTCTCTGTGTCTAATTTATTGCGATTTAAAGCCTGAGTTATCACTTATAGTAACTGCCTGGATGCAGGCAGTTACTATAAGTGGGAATGTAGTTGAACAGAGGTACTGGTATAACGACTGGCCTTTTGATCGTTAAACCCTTAGCACCTGGTTCTCTGGTCGGGATGCATGTCTATATGGTGTGTGACATACACCGATTAAAATGTAACATACTCTTAGCATATCACAGTGATAATTTATAGCCAAGAGACAGGAGGGCCAAGCCTCCCTTCAGATCACTAGCCAGTTAACATGGAAGCAATGGATAAGCAAATAAGCACATGGACCATCCACACTGCTGTCATACTAATAACTGTCACACTCCTTACAATAACTGCATCATAAGATTCAACACCAGAATAATACTAACAATATTGTTATCCCTACTTTGGAAACGGAGAATATACGTTTTATGATATTAGGTAAAAACGGTGTATTGTGCACAATGCAAAATATTCATATAATCAGAAGAGAAGACACACAATACATAACATTGAATGAGGCTTAATTTACAAATTGATTTGCTGACTTATCAGCAAAAGTGTATCACTATCCATTTGTTTTTTTGAAGGCATATCAAAAATGTATCCAACTCGGCGGCATTATTCTGTCTTTGCATTAAGAACTCCAGTTCTGCAGTATGTGGCCTGTACTACCAGGTTGTGCTATAAGCCAGTCACAATCAGTCACCAGTCAACAAGGAAAGAAGTAGGTAGACTCTATAATAACTTTTGTGATTAAATATATTACTTCAGCTAACGCTAGGTACATTGTATATCAAATGTACGAACATTTTCAACACAACCCAGTTCAACGATGACCACTAATGAACATTCCAAAATAAACAAGAGCTCAAACGAAAGGAGAAAAGCGTGGGTAATCCTAAACTGTAGATTGCATCTTATGATCCTGGTTACTTGTTACGCCCTCATCTCCCTCAAGAACATACTACTCATATCTGACACACACATCCTAGAGCTAATGCCAGAAATATTACTACTGCAATTTTTGCACAGAATGTCAATAGCACAAATTTCATATCACGTAAACATATCTTGTGCACGAGGTAAACTTTATAGATCATAATAAAATATCACATATACAATATATTATACAACAGGTTGTAATGAATATCTATGTTGCTTGTACTAACATTGTCACTGACTGACTCTGCCCATTTAACATAAAATTGCCCGAGTGTTTCTAAGTAATCTTATGAGCATATACTGTCCAACACTCCCTCGCCCTCTCCAACACTTTACCTTCCTCTCCAACACAATTGTCCTCTCCAGCACTTTCTCGCCCTCTGTAACATCCCCCGCCCTCTCCAACACTCCCCGACCCTTTAAGACATCCCCCATGTGGAGAAAATTCTCCAAAGGAGGGGGGTATGCGCCCTTACTACCCTTGGTAAGGGCCCTCACCCTTTTCACCCTTAGGAAAGGGCCAGAGGAGGCACGTCTGGCTGCATAAACAATTTAATTCAATCCAGATGTACTGTCAACAGTGTGTCAAGAATTGTGCTGACCACAGCACCACGAGGCACCTCGTGGCACCACATGGCTGCACGAGACTGCAAAAGGCAGCATGAGGGGCAGATTGAATTTGGCCACCGGTCATGCGGCGCGAGGCGACGTAAATCAACATAGACATTACTCGTTCGCGTCCGTTATATCATTTAATCTCCACTAACGTCGGGAAATAAGATAAGAACTCTGTTCCAGCGCATTTAGTGAATAACATCAACATTGCAGTATATTCAGAAGTGTGCGCAGCTTCTTACTGCAAAAACACAAAGTAGAGACAATCGCAAGTGAACTCCATCGAAACAAGACGGTGATTCTTCAGCGGCATTCTACAATCAAGACAGCATTTCCGCCGTATATGGTGGAGCCAACACCATCGCTCAAAGTTACACGAGCAAGGTAAGAATTTGATGTTCTGGTCATATAGGGGACTGCGCAGTTCTTGTAGTCAAGAACATTCAAATTTTACCTATTTGACGGCGGTTATGCGTGGACTTTTTAGTCCAAAACAGTGAGTAAAACGCTTTTCAGTCCATCTAAGACTGAAATATGGACATACGCTCCTTTGGGGCAATAATAATAAACCACGTGTATTTATTCCATACAGCCCTGTGGAGAGTGTGGCAATATATGGATCCACTGAGAAGGTGTTGGGGAAGGCTGCGACATCTTGGATTCATCAATAAGTTAAGTAACATACAGTCCACGTTATCGTTGGAGCCCAAACTCCAGATACCCCACCCCCTCGCTTTCTCCAACCTTGTCTTTATCTCTCAAACTTTTCTCTAACTCACCAACACAACCACTTCCTCACCAACTCGAGGCATTTACCTCACCAAGTTCACTTCTGCCTCACCAGCACTCTCTCTATCTATGCACTTATACCTGACTAACAATCCCTCTACCTCACTAACACTTCCTCGCAATCCCCAACGCTCCCTCGTCCTCTCCAACGCCCCTTCGCCCTCTCCATCACTCCCTCGCCCTCTCCAACACTCCTCCACCAACCCAACCACCACCACTATCGTGGTAAAGAGACGCAAATACATTTATTGTGGAATCCTTTACTGACGACATTCCTCCCAAACAGGTCACTTTATTAACTCACAAACAGATAAAGCTAATAAGAGAACATATGCATATAAATAGCAAGTAGCGGTGAAGTAAAGATCAAGTGTTATGTGCGTCATGTCACATTGATTCCAATGCGTCTCATTAGTTTTTCATTAAATGGTTCAGCTACGATATAGAAATTTATTTTTGTGGTTAAAACTGGTAGAGATACGGGTATATGTGCAGATCCAAGGAATCTAGTGCTTTAAATGTTATTTTTTTTTTACAAGAAGTAGTGGATCATTCCAGTTTATCAAGGGGTTCTGAAAGTTACAGTTTATTATGAAGGCTGTGTTAGAAATGTTCATTCTGCTGGCATAGTGGTGTTCTGAGATGCTTTTGTTAAGTTCTCTCCCTTACGTAGATTTTATCACAATTATTGCATAATATTCTGAATGTTCCTTCAGCAGTTCACTTATGTCGCTTGTGTTTCTGTCTGGTTATTTCTCTGAATGTAAAGGAGGTAGTTGTGTTGCGCTGAGTGCGCAGATGGAGGTAGTTGTGTTGCGCTGAGTGCGCAGATGGAGGTAGTTGTGTTACGCTGAGTGCGCAGATGGAGGTAGTTGTGTTGCGCTGAGTGCGCAGATGGAGGTAGTTGTGTTGCGCTGAGTGCGCAGATGGAGGTAGTTGTGTTACGCTGAGTGCGCAGATGGAGGTAGTTGTGTTGCGCTGAGTGCGCAGATGGAGGTAGTTGTGTTGCGCTGAGTGCGCAGATGGAGGTAGTTGTGTTGCGCTGAGTGCGCAGATGGAGGTCTTGCAGTTGTTTTTCGCATTCGAGCAGTTGTGAAGGACTATGTTTCTCTTTTTCTTTGCTATTATCAGATATTTTTGAGTTGATGTTATGAGCACGTCGTGTGCAATCTCTGGTGAAATATCAAGTTTATTGATGTACAATGAAGATTTGTTAGAGGAAAGATATGCTTTGTTTAAGAATTCAATACTGCAGATACTGGGAGCCTTAAGAAAAATACCCATTTGTTGTAGTTTGTGTGCAAGTGGATCTTAGGTTTCTTATAGTCTTTAAAACCTTACATTATAAACCAACAAGGATAGGGAAAGTACAATTGGTTTCATCCTTTAGTGTAAATGAAATGAAGGGTTCGACCTGGTCAGATCTTCTCGAAATAATGATGAGAATATTCTTTACGTAGCCAGGCAGAGTAACAGAAGAGGAGATGATGGAAGAGAAATGCTCAGCATAAAGATGTTCCAGACTTTCCTTAGGACAGCCCATTTAGGAAACCCAGAGGTGAGCAGAAGGTCTGTTAAAAAACGAAATATTCAAAGAAGTAATTGGAATTCACACAGAGTTCAGTGAGATCTACAAAGTCGTGGGCAGGGGCAGGATGGTTGAGTGAGCCATCAGTTTTCTGATGCAAGGGATCGATGGCTTTTGACGTGGCAAATAGTGAGGCCACATCCATGTTCAAAATTTTCTTGCTCTTTAACTAATGCTTTGGAAGCAGTTCAGATCTCCAGAGTGATTGATATGTGCATGACTGATGTGCCCAAGAACTTGGTCTGGTGTTGAACTAGGATGCCAGCTTTGTGGGCCGGGTACCTATTCTACACCTAGACTCCTCACAGTGGGATAATGCGTTTGTGGGTCTTAGGCAAGCCAAATAATCTAGATGACCTGAGTTTGCTAGGTATAGTATAGAGAAGTTCCTCTCCTAGTTTAGAGCGTTTAAATGTGTTGTGCCTAGTGGAGTAAAGCTTTAGTGAGGGTAGCCATTTTAGTAGTTGTGAATGGTTCATGCCTTGACTGTTAGTAGAATAAGTTGAGCATTTTGGACAGGTAGTTCGTGATGTTCATAATGACGACAAAACCACCTATATCAACACTGGTGATGTTAGTAACTGTATAAAGCTTCGAGGGCGCTCATATACTACCCAGGAATGACAGGGAACTTACGGTTTACACAACCTAAAATATTCTTGGACACTTTATAATCACTGTGACCTGATGTTCACCCTGTCTCCTCTTCACCTCATCACTGTTCTTCATCTAACTAATGTTCTTCACCACACTACTACTGTTTATCTCATCTATCTTTATCTCACCCCTCTTCAGCTCACTCTTCAGCTCACTCTTCAGCTCACTCTTCAGCTCACTCTTCAGCTCACTCTTCATCTCACTCTTCATCTCACTCTTCATCTCACTCTTCATCTCACTCTTCATCTCACTCTTCATCTCACTCTTCATCTCACTCTTCATCTCATCACTGGCAAACGTGATATGTGTGCAAGGGATGGGGTTCATCTCTGGGGTTGGAGTGGTTGCATTTGCCAATTCGATTGAGGGGGTCATTGGAGACTTGTCTAGGACTTTAAACTGATAGATTATAGAGGTATGGGTGTTTGTGGGAAACAATCAGGCTGTAGTATTAGGCCTGGAAACAGGAGATATTACCAGGATACCTCAGGGATATGTTTAAAAGACAATATTCAAAATAAAGTTGCTAGTAAAGGCAAAGCAATTGATCCACAAAGAGAGATAGTAGAGGGCAACGAGTGACTAGCTCCTTTAAGGTTTACTATACAAATAATATGAGTAAGAAATAAGTTAGATGAGCTAAGATTACTTGCAAGTGCAGGTAATATAGATATTATTGCTATAACAGAGACCTGGTTCAACCTGAAAGACAGAGAAATGCCTTCAGAGTGCAACATACAGGGTTATACACTATTCCACATTGATAGGGTCAACAGGAAGGGTGGTGGAGTGGCGATGTAAGTCAGAGATAATTTAAATTGTTGTGTTAGACAAGATATAAGACTAGAAACATCGGACACAGAATCTGTTTGGGTACAGTTTCTCGAGGGTCGTGAAAAATTAATTTTGGGTGTGATTTACAGGCCCCCAAGCCTGGATAGGGAGTGTAGTAAGCTGCTATGGGACGAAATTCATAAGGCGTCTAGATATGGAAATGTTGTGTTAATGGGAGATTTTAACTTTAGACAAATTGATTGGAACAATGTGACAGGAAATATTGAGTCTAGTGACTTTCTTGATACGGTTCAGGATTGTTTTTTTAAACAGTTTGTGGCCGAACCAACTAGAGGTAGCAACTTGCTTGATTTGTTTCTTGCCAACAAAGAATCACTAATTAATAATCTTGAGGTTAATGAAGAGCTTGGGGAAAGCGATCACAAATCACTTAGTTTCAATATATCATGGAATTACCCAGGTAACTGCAATCAAGTCTCTGTTCCAGACTTTCGCTTAGCCGACTTCATGGAACTGAGAAATTTCCTAGGTGGGCTAAATTGGGATGACCTGACTATGGGTCAGGTAAGTGGTTTTGGTTGCCAATATGACGGTTTCCAGAGCGTAGTTCTAGCTGCCCAGACAACTTTTGTTCCGAGTAGGGAAATTAGATCTAACAAAAATGATCCTAAATGGATGAACAATACATTAAAATATCTAATTGGTCAAAAGAGAGGCATATATAGGCGTATCAAAAGAGGGGATGGGCAGATAAGAAATCAATATTTTCAATTAAAGAGAGAAATAAAAAAAAGGAATAAGGAAAGCAAAAAGGGATTATGAGGCTAAGGTCGTAAGGGATTCGAAGACTAACCCAAAAGGGTTCTTTCAGGTATACAGAAGTAAGATTAGGGACAAGATAGGCTCACTTAAGAGTAACTCAGGTCAGATCACTGACAGTGATAAGGAAATGTGTGAAATTTTCAATACTTACTTCATCTCAGTTTTTACTCAAGAATATACTAGCGAAATTCCAGAAATAATAAATTATGTAGAACAGGAAGATAATAATAAACTATGCTCGATTGGGGTAACTAGTGACATGGTCCTCAGACAAATAGAGAAATTAAAACCTAACAAATCCACAGGTCCTGATGAACTGTTTTTAAGAAATGTAAAGAGGAAC
>WNWK01036404.1:0-19183 GCA_009830355.1 Cherax destructor | reverse complement strand
TCTCTTTTCAACTGAACATATTGGTCAATAAGGTTAACATCCCCTCTTTTGATGCGCCTAAAAATTTCCCTTTTTTTCTCCCTAATAGATGTTTTACCCCCTGTTAATCCATTTGGGATCGTTTTTTTGACCTAAATTCTCTCTGGGGTTCTCTCTTGGAAAATATCCTCAAGACCTTTTATATCCCCTTTGTTAATACCCATTTTCCACTTGTATCCCCGATCATGTCCCCTCATTCTACGTCTTACAAGTCAAAATTTTAGGGTCTTCAATCTTTCTTCGTAAGGAAGATTTCTAATGCTATGTATTAATTTGTCATTCTACGCTGAATGTTTTCAAAGGGGTTTATGTCCATTCTGTTATGGAGACCAGAACTGAGCCGTAATCTGGTGAGGCCTTACTAATGATGTATAAAGCTGAAATAAACCTCGGGATTTTGTTGCAAACCTTCTTGATATAAACCCAGTAATCTTTGTTTTATTACGTAGCTTAGGCATTGCTGTCTTGGTTTAAGGTTGCTGCTTACCATCACCCCCAAGTCCTTCTCCAATCTGTATGGCTAAGTTCTACGTTATTTAACTTATAAGTGTTGGGTCATGGACACCCCCGAGTTGAACCTTGCATTTATCTACTTTGAACTGCATCTGCCACTTTTCTGACCACGAATTAAGTTTGTTAAAATCTTCCTGAAGTTCTATGACATCTATGTTTGAATCAATTACCCTACCTATCTTCGTGTCGTCCAATTTACTCAATCACTATAATTCCCTCATCAAGGTCATTGATATATTTATAAATAAAAGGGCCTAAGACTGACCCCCTGTGGAACACCATTTTACAATCCCCATTCGGTTTAACCCATTTATGCACACTCTCTGTTTCCTATTGGTGAGCCATGACTCGATCCATGACAGCATTTTTCCCCAATGCCATGAGCTGCCACTTTCTTTAACAGTCTCTGGTGCGGTACTCTATCAAAGCCTTCTAAAGTCAAAAAAAACAATATCAATTCTTTATCGTGATCAACAGCCTCAAAAGCTTTCGAAGAAGGTTAATAAATTAGATGGCAGGAACGGCCCCCCGTGAATCCATGCTGTTTTAATCATTAGGGTTTTCTAGATGGCTTCTAATAATATCAGCTATAATTGACTCTTAAATTTTCCTACAATTTAGGGCAGGCTTTTGGGCGGTAGTTTGAGGAGTGACTTGTCCCCTGCTTTAAAAATAGGAATTAATTTGCCCTTTCCCATATCAACCTACCTGTTTGAAAAGAAAATTAAAAATGTTAGATATTGGTTCACAGAGTTCCATTTTGCATTCCAAAAACCCCCCAAAAACTCACGGACCCGGGGATTTATTTTGTTTCAGTCGGTCCCGCTGTTTAAATCATTTTAGTGATTTTTGATATTACATGTTTAAAATTGACACAAAGCAACACTTGGGCTTTTTGAGAAAAAAGTTTGCCACACAGTGGGTTCACACAATACAAAAAAAAAGAGTTAAAAAAGGAGTTTTAAAATCCCCGGCCTGGGCCAGTCCATCAACTTTAAAATAAACATGGCAAAAAAAGTTGTTTTCCGGGGAGGTGAGAGGAGGGAGGAGGAGGTTGGGGGTATCCCACTAGTGAAGAAGTCCTTTTCCAAGGTTTGGGCAAAGTTGAAAATCCTTTTTATTGGGCTGATGAAGCCACGGGGGGAAAATTTTCTCAATAAAGATACCCAAGTGTTGCATATGTGTCTAATTTAACAACTTGTCGGTTCTCTGAACCATTCATCTACATCCTGTCTGACACAGCAACTTCTTGGGATCTTGATACAAAGGGATTCTTCAACATTTGTCCAAACCTTGGACAAGGACTTACTTCGACTAGTGGTTGATACCACTATGACCTGCCTCCTCCTGCTTCATCTCACCTGTCTACAGTATATAGCAACTTCTATTTGCCTTATGTTGTATTTACTCAAGATTGATGGACTGAACACATCGACTCCAGGCCGAGGACTGATTACCTCAAACTCCTCCTTTATTACTACTTTCTTTTTGTATTGACTGATGAAGCCACTGTGTGGCGAAACGTTTTCCAATAAAGATACCCAAGTGTTGCATATGTGTCTAATTTAACAACTTGTCGGTTCTCTGAACCATTCATCTACATCCTGTCTGACACAGCAACTTCTTGGGATCTTGATACAAAGGATTCTTCAACATTTGTCCAAACCTTTGGACAAGGACTTACTTCGACTAGTGGTTGATACCACTATGACCTGCCTCCTCCTGCTTCATCTCACCTGTCTACAGTATATAAGCAACTTCTATTTGCCTTATGTTGTATTTACTTCAAGATTGATGGACTGAACACATCGACTCCAGGCCGAGGGACTGATTACCTCAAACTCCTCCTTTTATTACTACTTTCTTTTTGTATTGGACTGATGAAGCCACTGTGTGGCGAAACGTTTCTCAATAAAGATACCCAAGTGTTGCATATGTGTCTAATTTAACAACTTGTCGGTTCTCTGAACCATTCATCTACATCCTGTCTGACACAGCAACTTCTTGGGATCTTGATACAAAGGGATTCTTCAACATTTGTCCAAACCTTTGGACAAGGACTTACTTCGACTAGTGGTTGATACCACTATGACCTGCCTCCTCCTGCTTCATCTCACCTGTCTACAGTATATAAGCAACTTCTATTTGCCTTATGTTGTATTTACTTCAAGATTGATGGACTGAACACATCGACTCCAGGCCGAGGGACTGATTACCTCAAACTCCTCCTTTTATTACTACTTTCTTTTTGTATTGACTGATGAAGCCACTGTGTGGCGAAACGTTTTCTCAATAAAGATACCCAAGTGTTGCATATGTGTCTAATTTAACAACTTGTCGGTTCTCTGAACCATTCATCTACATCCTGTCTGACACAGCAACTTCTTGGGATCTTGATACAAAGGGATTCTTCAACATTTGTCCAAACCTTTGGACAAGGACTTACTTCGACTAGTGGTTGATACCACTATGACCTGCCTCCTCCTGCTTCATCTCACCTGTCTACAGTATATAAGCAACTTCTATTTGCCTTATGTTGTATTTACTTCAAGATTGATGGACTGAACACATCGACTCCAGGCCGAGGGACTGATTACCTCAAACTCCTCCTTTTAATACTACTTTCTTTTTTGTATTGGACTGATGAAGCCACTGTGTGGCGAAACGTTTTCTCAATAAAGATACCCAAGTGTTGCATATGTGTCTAATTTAACAACTTGTCGGTTCTCTGAACCATTCATCTACATCCTGTCTGACACAGCAACTTCTTGGGATCTTGATACAAAGGGATTCTTCAACATTTGTCCAAACCTTTGGACAAGGACTTACTTCGACTAGTGGTTGATACCACTATGACCTGCCTCCTCCTGCTTCATCTCACCTGTCTACAGTATATAAGAAACTTCTATTTGCCTTATGTTGTATTTACTTCAAGATTGATGGACTGAACACATCGACTCCAGGCCGAGGGACTGATTACCTCAAACTCCTCCTTTTATTACTACTTTCTTTTTGTATTGACTGATGAAGCCACTGTGTGGCGAAACGTTTTCTCAATAAAGATACCCAAGTGTTGCATGTGTCTAATTTAACAACTTGTCGGTTCTCTGAACCATTCATCTACATCCTGTCTGACACAGCAACTTCTTGGGATCTTGATACAAAGGGATTCTTCAACATTTGTCCAAACCTTTGGACAAGGACTTACTTCGACTAGTGGTTGATACCACTATGACCTGCCTCCTCCTGCTTCATCTCACCTGTCTACAGTATATAAGCAACTTCTATTTGCCTTATGTTGTATTTACTTCAAGATTGATGGACTGAACACATCGACTCCAGGCCGAGGGACTGATTACCTCAAACTCCTCCTTTTATTACTACTTTCTTTTTTGTATTGGACTGATGAAGCCACTGTGTGGCGAAACGTTTTCTCAATAAAGATACCCAAGTGTTGCATATGTGTCTAATTTAACTACTTAAAGATAGGGTACTTGAAGATAGGAGTAACTCTGGCCTCCTTGAACCCCTCTGGCGATGTTCACCAGTGCTGAGGAAAGTTTGGTGGGCTTCTGTGCATGGGTTTGAATGGGCTTGCCTGAGCATATTAACCCCAATTAGGATATTTCTTTCAGTAACACGATCTCTGATGCTTGGAATATCAAGTTCTTTCTGCATATTTAAAATTTTGGCAGTACGAGGGCATCCTAAAATAATCCTCATTGCTTCGTTCTGCAGTTTTTCCAACCCTCCAAGCTTCCAGTCAGACACAAGAGCAAGTAGTGGGGCAGCATAATCAACTAATGATCTAATATAAGCAAGATACATCATTTTCACAATTTTAACATTAGCACCATACCTGGGGTGAAACCCTGCCACAACTCTAAGTGCTCTCAGCCTTTCTTTGTATTGACGACAAAGTCTCGTTACAACAGGTCCAAGTAGTGGGACCTCAAAGCCTAGATACCTGTATCTGTTTACATATTCTAGAAGAGACCCATCATGCAACTGGATCTGGCGAACTGTGCCTCTCTGTCGAGGAGGACGCCTATTGAGTATCATTGTTTTATTAGTAGAGATTATCAACCCCAGGTCCTGACACGAGACTAGTACATGGTTAAGGATGTTTTGGGTGTTGGAGAATCCGGTGGTGTGAATCATTATATCATCAGCAAAACTGATCATATAATGATGGGGCTGGCTAGGCATAGCATTAAGTAAGGCATTAATTAGAATATTGAATAGAGTGGGACTGAGCACACCTCCCTGTGGGGTTCCTAATTCAAAGTCTTTAGTTATACTTCTATGCCCCTGGAACAACACAGAAGACTTTCTGTTGGACAGGTAGCCTTTAATCCAGCGGAGAAGCCATCCTCCATCATCCATTCTGACAAGTTCACTAATGATTACATGTCTGTTGAACCACAGAGAGACTCCTTGATTTTACGCAGAAACTAGCGGTCGCTCGCTGTGTCATCCTTGACGCTAAATGCACTTGCTGGCAGGATTATGTTTCTACCATCACCTCTGCTTCCTCTATGAGTGCAGTCTGGAAAAAAATACGGAAACTGAGCGGTAAATACTCTTCTGACCCGGCTCCTGTTCTTCGGGTTGCTAGTGTTGATATCGCAAACTCTCTTGACGTTGCCACCGAAATTAAGAACATAAGGACATAAGAACTTAAGAAATAAGGAACACTGCAGCAGGCCTACTGACCCATGCGAGGCAGATCCATGTCACTCCCTGGCATAGACCAATGACCACCTAGTCAGGTCACTTCCACTTAAGGAAGGAGTACGGCATAACACTAGTAGCACAAGCTAGTCAGGTCCAACTCACACCCATCTACACCCACTCATCTATTTATCTAACCTATTTTTAAAACTACACAACGTCTTAGCTTCTATGACGGTACTCGGGAGCTTGTTCCACTCATCCACAACTCTATTACCAAACCAATGCTTTCCTATATCCTTCCTGAATCTGAATTTTTCCAACTTGAAACTATTGCTGCGAGTCCTGTCTTGGCTGGATATTTTCAGCACGCTATTTACATCCCCTTTATTAATTCCTGTTTTCCATTTATACACCTCAATCATATCCTCCCTAATTCTACGCCATTCTAGAGAGTGCAGATTCAGGGCCCTCAGTCTATCCTCATAGGGAAGATTTCTGATACATGGGATCAACTTTGTCATCATCCTTTGTACGTTTTCCAGAGCATTTATATCCATTCTGTAATACGGTGACCAAAACTGTGCAGCATAATCTAAATGAGGCCTAACCAAGGATATATAGAGTTGAAGAACAACCTGAGGACTTCTATTATTTATACTTCTTGATACGAAGCCAAGGATTCTGTTAGCTTTATTCCAAACACTTATGCACTGTTGTCTTGGTTTCAGATTACTGCTAACCAGAACTCCTAAATCCTTTCGCAACCAGTAGTATTAAGATCTACACTATTCAGTTTATATGTGGCAACATTTAGAACTTTGCATTTGTCTATATTAAACTCCATCCACCGCATCAGTCTACTCAGATCATCCTGGAGTGCTCTAATGTCCTCATTAAATTGAATTGGACGGCCTATTTTGGTATCATCAGCAAACTTGCTTATGTCGCTATTTATTCCCTCATCTATGTCGTTTATGTAAATTGTGAACAACAAGGGGCCCAACACTGACCCCTGCGGAAAACCGCTTGTGACGTGCCCCACTCTGATTTCTCCCCATTTATGCAAACTCTCTGCTGCCTATTTATCAACCATGCCTCTACCCAGGAAAAAATTTCTCATATTCCGTGTGCCTTAAGTTTCCTCAATAGCCTCTGATGTGGAACTCTATCGAAAGCCTTACTGAAGTCCATATACACAATATCATATTCATTACCATGATCTACCTCCTCAAACACCTTAGTGAAAAAAGTTAGTAAATTCGTAAGACAGGAAAGCCCCTTAGTAAAACTTAGTAAAACCGAATTGTCTCGGCAATTATTGATTCCATGAATTTTCCCACTATGGAGGTAAGGCTTATTGGTCTATAGTTCAAAGCTAAGGACTTGTAAATAGGTATTACATTTGCCATTTTCCACTTATCAGGCACTATGCCAGTTTGTAGTGATATGTTGAAAAGATTAGCCAAAGTTCCTCTTTACATTCCTTTAAAACCCTTGCAAACAATTCATCAGGACCTGGGGATTTGTTGGGTTTTAATTTCTCTATTTGTCTGAGGACCATGTCACTAGTTACCCCAATCGTGCATAATTTATTATCGTCCTGTTTTACATAATTTATTATCTCTCAGGGGCTTCATCTATGCCCCTCGTTTCGTTCCTCAAAGTCGGCCAGAGAGTTAGAGCCCTTAAACTTTTCTTCAATCAGAGAAAAATCTTATAATGTGCCTTTTACACTTCTGGAACTGGAGGCAACACTCTCAGCGCTGTATAACCCTTGTAGGTTTAGCGCTTCTTTTTTATTATAATAATAATAATAATGGACCACAAAAAAATTCTGTCAAACCACGTTTAGGTTTCTGGCCGCCTTCCCACTGCTATTATATTTGGGACTGCACTCTCCTGCCTGCATATTGGCCACACGCATCTCACTCACAGATACCTCATGGAAAAATACCTGGCACTGCTGTCCATTGACTGTCAGGTTACACTATCAGTTATCCATGTCTTAATAGATCGTCCTGTCAGCAATCTTGCAGAATTCACTTCCATTACATCCACAGCCCCAACTCATTGACCTCCTTGCTGAGAGTCCCACCTTTAATGCAGACACTGACTTTTTAACAAACTAACTTATTACAAAACTTTGATTTTAAGTTTCCTCTTGCACTCTTCCCTACCCACACTAACTGAATCTCATTAAAACTCTTCTTCATTCTACCTAATCTTATCGAAACTGAATTATGGCAACCAGCTATATTCTGTAGCCTCTCCCGCAACTCTTTCTGAACCTGAAACTTGATCCCATTCATCATAAGGGTTATGACTGTATCTAGGTGCTTTTCATTCCTTCCCAGTTGAGAGCCTATATGCAGACTGCAGAGGCATCACGCACAATCGGCATGATGCCAGTTGCCTCTTGACATTTTGTCTACTCTCATGACCTTCACGATCCTCCTACATGTAGGACGGTAACATTATTATAATAAAAAAGCGCTAAACAGGACAGTAACAAACATTAGTTTTATTATTATTATAATAAAAAAAGAAGCGATAAACCACAGACAAACATTAGTAGATATCCTTTATTTCACCCATACCAGAGATCAAGCTACAGACCTCAATGTGAGAGCCTAGTGCTCTAGCATCTCAGGCTATTTCCTACTGCAATTATTATTATTATTATTATTATTATAATCAAATAGACTACTGCAATTGAGAGATCCTTTTCCTGATAGGACATATAATGAAAGTACACTTCTTGTGCACACTGGTATATCATTCTCAGATCTTTGTTAGTACTTTTCTGCATTACACTGTGGCCTGTATCTACTTGAACAAATGATATTCAGTCTGCTCTTTGTATTTTTCTCCTCAACCATTATTTCTGATGTTGATTTTCTGGTCTCCCATACCTCCACCACTTCTTTTATTAAGCGATTTTAATGTTCATTTCCTCTGAGGAGTCACACTGTAGTGATCAGCTAGAGGCTTTTCTCACGGGAACTCCAAGAAGAAAGAAGTTGTACACGAATGATATAAATTACTGACAAGATGAATTACACACGTGCAACATCTGGTTACCTATCTGTAGATGTTTCGCCATCCAGTGACTTTATCAATGCAAATTCAAGGACATAATGGGAAGACTTTAGAACTATACACAAAAGACGAGGTAATCAGTCAGCCTCGAAGTTGGTGAAGAGTACTGAAGAACAGGCATGAAGATTGGCCTTCTAGTAACTCTGAAATAAGAAAACCATTGTTGTCCCTTGAAGGCTGAGATGGAAAACTGGCATGGCGTAAGAAGCCTCTTTCTTTAAGACCGAATCAATTCTTAAGAAAACTGGGCAACAGCGAGAATGAGCAGGGTCCGCCTGGAAGGTTGGCTGCAGAATTGACTTTTATGGTCGGCCATACCACAGACTGAGCATTCTGCCATTGATCTTCACTGCTTTGCTGGGTGGCCAAAGCACCAACAGTTTCTACATTGTTGTAAGCACTGTCAAGCTATATAAACAATGGATGGAAATTTACAGCTGTCAAAAGTTAGCTTAGCTGTATTACAAGGACAGCACATGTACTGCCTGCCTGCAGGCAGATAAGCGTCTGCCTTAAGAACTGGAAGGTCCTGGAGGTCAAGTTGCTCCATAACACTTAAAGTCTTGCTGAACATTGGTACAATTTAGAGAAGTGTGTTTACGAATCTTAACAGGAATGTCATTAATGGCACTAAGAATGGAAACATTGCCAGCTTACTCAGTATTTCAGTGATAATGGTACGCCACTCTTGAGAACACGAAATTAAATTTTTTGTCCAAAATGTCACAAGAGTGCCTTGCTGATACTATGGTCTGTGGAAAACGTGGTTGAATAGTAAAGAATTTAGTCCGCTGAGTTACCTTGAAACACAGATTGTACGGTAAGAAACTATTATAATTATGGGGAAGCACTAAACCCATAGAGATTATACAGAACCTGTGGGGAGGGAGGGGGGGGGAGAGATGGAACGTATTCAGGCTAAATTCAGGGAACTGGAGCACAGATCCAATTCCCTAGATCAAGAGCCCCTCGCCAGCGTCAAGGAACCTCCCTTGAGAGGAAGAAACTGTTGAGCAGTTCATTTGAAAAGGGCGACCAACAGGACCCTCAGTGCAGCCGGTAATGCAGATGCTGCATGGAACCCATGCCCTACCCTGAATGCCAGTAAGCTGGCAATGCAGGATAACCTCACATCCACCTCGGTAAACGAGAGAGGGTGGTCGGAAACCTGCCGCAAGGCATATCTTCTTCAGTTGCCACCTCCTGGAACTAACAGGTAACTTCCAGAGATACCTGTCACCTTAAGGATACCTAAAGTCACCCTCAAACTCCAAAGGGCAGATAATCACATCCCTAGATGATCCAGATTCCACAGCAACTGCAACCACCACCACCAGAGGGACTCAAAAGAATAGGACGGACAGCAATTCTCTTCCTTCGACCCAGGAGCTATAATTTTCGAGGGAAGATCCCCAAAGGCTGAACATAGGAAAAGGGGGGGGGGGGGTAAAGGGATGGGAAAGTTAGCAGGTTGGGAAAGAGGGGGCTGGGGAAGGGAGGAGTGGAGTGCATTTAGGAAGAAAACAAAGGTATAATTCCTTAGATCAAGAGCCTCTTCACCACAGTAAGGAACCCCTTTAAAGAGGTTTATAAATAATCTAGTAATATTATATTCACAAATTAATATAATAGTGGTACCTCGGTATACAATTCTTTTTCGTTTTAGTAAATCTATACAGGAAAAGGGGTTACTAGCCCATTGTTCCCAGCATTTTAGTTGACTTTTACAACACGCATGGCTTACGGAGGAAAGATTCTTATTCCACTTCCCCATGGATATGAAAGGAAAATCAATAAGAACAAGAACTATTAAGATAAAATCAAAGAAAACTCAGATGAGTGTGTATACATAAACATGTACATGTATGTGTAGCGTGACCTAAGTGTAAGTAGAAGTAGCAAGACGTACCTGAAATCTTGCATGTTTATGAGACAGAAAAAAAGACACCAGCAATCCTACCATCATGTAAAACAGATACAGGCTTTCGTTTTACACTCACTTGGCAGGACGGTAGTACCTCCCTGAGTGGTTGCTGACTACCAACCTACTAGGGTGTTGGGGAGAGGGGTGGGATTAAATTATGGGGAATTAAACGCAAAATGGGAGTCGACACAGTTACTTTTTGCTGATGATACTGTGCTTATGGGAGATTCTAAAGAAAAGTTGCAAAGGTTAGTGGACGAGTTTGGTAGGGTGTGTAAAGGTAGAAAGTTGAAAGTGAACATAGATAAGAATAAGGTGATGAGGGTATCAAACAATTTAAATAAAGAAAAATTGGATATCACATTGGAGAAAGGGATTATGGAAGAAGTAAATTTTTTCAGATATTTGGGAGTTGACGTGTCAGCGGATGGGTTTATGAAGGATGAGGTTAACCATAGAATTGATGAAGAAAAAAAGGTGAGTGGTGCGTTGAGGTATCTGTGGAGACAAAAAACGTTATCCATGGAGGCAAAGAAGGGAATGTACGAAAGTATAGTGGTACCAACACTCTTATATGGGTGTGAAGCATGGGTTGCAAATGTTGCAGCAAGGAGGAGGCTGGAGGCAGTGGAGATGTCCTGTCTAAGGGCAATGTGTGGTGTAAATATTATGCAGAAAATTCGGAATGTGGAAATTAGGAGAAGGTGTGGAGTTACTAAAAGTATTTGTCAGAGGGCTGAAGAGGGGTTGTTGAGGTGGGTTGGTCATTTAGAGAGAATGGATCAAAGTAGAATGACTTGGAGAGCGTATAAATCTGTAGGGGAAGGAAGGCGGGGTAGGGGTCATCCTAGAAAAGGTTGGAGGGAGAGGGTAAAGGAGGTTTTGTGGGCGAGGGGCTTGGACTTCCAGCAAGCATGTGTGAGCGTGTTAGATAGGAGTGAATGGAGAGGAATGGTTTTTGGGACCTGACGATTTGTTAGAGTGTGAGCAGGGTAACATTTTGTGAAGGGATTCAGGGAAACCAGTTAATTGATTATTATTATAATCAAATAGAAGCGCTAAACCACAGGGGTTATACAGCGCTGCCAGTTAATTGATTTAGTTGGACTCGAGTCCTGGAAATGGGAAGTACAATGCCTGCACTTTAACCCGTTAACGGTCCACACGTATATATACGTTAGTACTGCTACTGCCCCAAACGTATATTTACGTTTTATTTTTCCTGCCTCCAAATTTGGCATGATTGGCCTGAGATGCCTGGTCAGCATAGAATGGGTCTTAACCCTTGGTGTGCGCTGTATTAAAAAATCTGGGACCACTTAGTACGTCGTGGGAGCACCAATTCAATTAAGCGCCAGCTAGAGCAAACAGCGCGGCAAACACATGAGATTCACTGATGTCATGTAGTATTAACTCTCCCATTTTAAGTGGAAAGTGATGTTGACCTCGAGTTTAGTGGCTCTGAGGTGGATATGGTCATAAGTGATCGAGGAAATATCGAAAACCTTGATAATAACCCATGTGCAACATCCTTTTAGAATGTCTTGCAACCTATGACTGTCTCACAGGTACACAAATACAATTATATACATAGTGTAAATTTCCTAGGATAACCCAAAAAATCCAGACAAAGTGCTTCTAGATATAATGTGTAAACATGACTGGGAAATACGTATTTACACTTGCTCAGGAACCAGACGTGTTGGTTCAGGAGTGGATCTCTGAGACGGGAGAGCTAGTTGCTAGACGGACAGACAGAGCTTGACAGACACAGATAGATAGAGTTTGACAGACAGATATGGTTGTGTAACAGTGAAAACAGAGGGGGATGCTCGCTCATCAAATGTCACCCCTTATCTTATCACTGCACCCTCACGTACGCTCACCAATTATCTTATCACTGTCAGCAGTGGACTGACTTGTTTTACATCATGCTTCAAGGGAACTTATTATTCTTATTCTTATTTTCATTATTCTTATTATTCCTATTATTATTATTATTATTATTATATACTTTTTCTTAATAGCTCTTGTTCCTTTTATTTTCTCTATTGTCCATGGGGAAGTGGAAAAGAATCTTTCCTCCGTAAGCCATGCGTGTCGTATGAGGCGACTAAGATGCCGGGAGCAATGGGCTAGTAACCCCTTCTCCTGTACAAATCTACTAAAAACGAGAAGAAGAAAAACTTTATAAAATTGGGTTGTCTGAATGTGCGTGGATGTAGTGCGGATGATAAGAAAGAGATGATTGCCGATGTTATGAATGAAAAGAAGTTGGATGTCCTGGCCCTAAGCGAAACAAAGCTGAAGGGGGTAGGCGAGTTTCAGTGGGGAGAAATAAATGGGATTAAGTCAGGAGTATCTGAGAGAGTTAGAGCTAAGGAAGGGTAGCAATAATGTTGAAGGATCAGTTATGGAAGGAAAAGAGGGAATATAAATGTGTAAATTCAAGGATTATGTGGATTAAAATAAGGGTCGGATGCGAAAAGTGGGTCATAATAAGCGTGTATGCACCTGGAGAAGAGAGGAGTATAGAGAGAGAGAGAGATTTTGGGAGATGTTAAGCGAATGTATAGGAACTTTTGAACCAAATGAGAGAGTAATTGTGGTAGGGGACCTAAATGCTAAAGTGGGAGAAACATGCAGAGAGGGTGTAGTAGGTAAGTTTGGGGTGCCAGGTGTAAATGATAATGGGAGCCCTTTGATTGAACTTTGTATAGAAAGGGGTTTAGTTATAGGTAATACATATTTTAAGAAAAAGAGGATAAATAAGTATACAAGATATGATGTAGGGCGTAATGACAGTAGTTTGTTGGACTATGTATTGATAGATAAAAGACTGTTGAGTAGACTTCAGGATGTACATGTTTATAGAGGGGCTACAGATATATCAGATCACTTTTTAGTTATAGCTACAGTGGGAGTAAAAGGTAGATGGGATACAAGGAAAATAGAATCAGTAAGTAAAAGAGAGGTGAAGGTTTATAAACTAAAAGAGGAGGCAGTTAGGGTAAGATATAAACAACTATTGGAGGATAGATGGGCTAGTGAGAGTGTAGGCAATGGGGTCGAAAATGTATGGGGTAGATTTAAAAATGTAGTGTTAGAGTGTTCAGCAGAAGTTTGTGGTTACAGACGAGTGGGTGCGGAGGGAAGAGGAGCGATTGGTGGAATGATGATGTAAAGAGAGTAGTAAGGAGAAAAAGTTAGCATATGAGAGGTTTTTACAAAGTAGAAGTGATGCAAGGAGGGAAGAGTATAAGGCGAGAAAAGAGAGGTTAAAAGAGTGGTGAAGCAATGTAAAAGAGAGCAGATGAGAGAGTGGGTGAGATGTTATCAGCAAATTTTGTTGAAAATAAGAAAAAGTTTTGGAATGAGATTAATAAGTTGAGGAAGCCTAGAGAACAAATGGATTTGACAGTTAAAAATAGGAGAGGAGAGTTATTAAATGGAGAGTTAGAGGTATCGGGAAGATGGAGAGAATATTTTGAGGATTTGTTAAATGTTGATGAACACAGGGAAGCTGTGATTTCGTGTGTAGGGCAAGGAGGAATAACATCTTGTAGGAGTGTGGAAGAGCCAGTTGTGGGTGTAGGGGAAGTTCGTGAGGCAGTGGGTAGAATGAAAGGGGTAAGGCAGCTGGGATTGATGGGATAAAGATAGAAATGTTAAAAGCAGGTGGGGATATAATTTTGGAGTGGTTGGTGCTATTATTTAATAAATGTATGGAAGAGGGTAAGGTACCTATGGATTGGCAGAGAGCGTGTATTGTTCCTTTGTATAAAGGCAAAGGGGACAAAAGAGAGTGCAAAAATTATAGGGGAATAAGTCTGTTGAGTGTACTGGTAAAGTGTATGGTAGAGTTATTATTGAAAGAATTAAGAGTAAAACAGAAAGCAGGATAGCAGATGAACAAGGGGCTTTAGGAAAGGTAGGGGTGTGTAGACCAAGTGTTTACAGTGAAACATATAGGTGAACAGTATTTGGATAAGGGTAAAGATGTTTTTGTGGCATTTATGGATTTGGAAAAGGCGTATGATAGGGTAGATAGGGGGGCAATGTGGCAGATGTTGCAGGTGTATGGAATAGGAGGAAGGTTACTGAAAGCAGTGAAGAGTTTTTATGAGGATAGTGAGGCTCAGGTTAGAGTGTGTAGGAGGGAAGGGACTATTTCCCAGTAAAAGTGGGCCTTAGACAAGGATGTGTGATGTCACCGTGGTTGTTCAATATATTTATAGATGGGGTTGTAAGAGAAGTGAATGCGAGGGTCTTGGCAAGAGGTGTTGGGCTAAAAGATAAAGAAGCAAATACAAAGTGGAGTTGTCACAGTTGCTTTTTGCTGATGACACTGTGCTTTTGGGAGATTCTGAAGAGAAGCTGCAGAGGTTGGTGGATGAATTTGGTAGGGTGTGTAAAAGAAGAAAATTGAAAGTGAATATAGGAAAGAGTAAGGTGATGAGGATAACAAAAAGAATAGGTGACGAAAGATTGGATATCAGATTGGAGGGAGAGAGTATGGAGGAGGTGAATGTATTCAGATATTTGGGAGTGGACATGTCGGCGGATGGGTCTATGAAGGATGAGGTGAATCATAGAATTGATGAGGGAAAAGGGTGAGTGGAGCACTTCGGAGTCTGTGGAGACAAAGAACCTTGTCCATGGAAGTAAAGAGGAATGTATGAGAGTATAGTTATACCAACGCTCTTATATGGGTGTGAAGCATGGGTGATGAATGTTGCAACGAGGAGAAGGCTGGAGGCAGTGGAGATGTCATGTCTGAGGTCAATGTGTAGTGTGAATATAATGCAGAGAATTCGGAGTTTGGAAATTAGGAGGAGGTGGGATTACCAAAACGATTGTCCAGAGAGCTGAGGAGGGGTTGTTGAGGTGGTTTGGACATGTAGAGAGAATGGAACGAGACAGAGTGACTTCGAGAGTGTATAAATCTGTAGTGGAGGGAAGGCGGGGTAGGGGTCGGCCTAGGAAAGGTTGGAGGGAGGGGTAAAGGAAGTTTTGTGGCGAGGGGCTTGGATTTCCAGCAAGCATGTGTGAGCGTATTTGATAGGAGTGAATGGAGGCATATGGTTTTTAATACTTGACGTGCTGTTGGAGTGTGAGCAAAGTAACATTTATGAAGGGATTCAGGGAAACCGGCAGGCCGGACTTGAGTTCTGGAGATGGGAAGTACAGTGCCGGCACTCTGAAGGAGGGGTGTTAATGTTGCAGTTTTATAACTGTAGTGTAAAGCACCCTTCTGGCAAGACAGTGATGAAGTGAATGATGATGAAAGTTTTTCTTTTTCGGGCCACCCTGCCTTGGTGGGAATCGGCCGATGTGTTAATAAAAAATAAAAAAAAATATTATATACTCCCACGTATCCAAAACATTGCTGGAACCTATACTTTGTATATATTCCTAGACATTAGTAAATGACCCAGACAAGTGTAAATGTCCACCTGTCAGTGTTTGTTTTACATCATGCTTCAAGGGAACTTATTATTCTTATTCTTTTCATTATTCTTATTATTCCTATTATTATTATTATTATATACTCCCACGTATCCAAAACATTGCTGGAACCTATACTTTGTATATATTCCTAGACATTTACACTTGTCTGGGTCATTTACTAATTTTTTTTTTTCAACAAGTCGGCCGTCTCCCACCGAGGCAGGGTGACCCAAAAAGAAAGAAAATCCCCAAAAAGAAAATACTTTCATCATCATTCAACACTTTCACCTCACTCATACATAATCACTGTCTTTGCAGAGGAGCTCAGATACGACAGCTGGAATAGTCCCTCCCAGCTGTCACTATCTCAGACCCCGCCTGCACTTTAAAGGAGGGGTCTGAGATAGTGACAGCTGGGAGGGACTATTATCAGCTGTCGTATCTGAGCGCTCTGCAAAGACAATGATTATGTAGGTGTGGTGAAAGTGTTGAATGATGATGAAAGCTTTTCTTTGGGAATTTTCTTTTGGGTCACCCTGTTGGGGAGGCGACCTGTTTAGGAGAAAAAAGAGAGAGAGATCATGAGACAATATATCATATATATAAACTAGTATACAATAATTAAATATATATAGACGAAGTAAAATATAATTAGTAATATTATGACAGAGAAAACGATATATATATATATATATTATATTTTATATATAAGTAAAGTATATATCAAGATATATATATATAACTTAAAATATATTATATATATATATATATATATATATATATATATATATATATAAAACAAAATATATATTTCATATATAAATATAAATAATATATATATAATATATATATATATATATATATATATATATATATATATATATATATATATATATATTATATAACATATAATTTATATCAATATAGTATATATATATATATCATATATATATATATATATAACTATATATATATATATCAATATATATATAATCAATATTACAATATATTTATATATAATATACAGAATTGAAGAGAGAGAGAGAAGAGAGAGAGAAGAGAGAAAGAGAGAAAGAAAGAGAGAAGAGAGAAGAAGAAGACAGAGAGAGAAAAAAAAACTGTATACTTCCTTAATCCGTTCAAGGACCTTGGACTTATACTAAACAAATTTTCCCAAAAGAAATGAAAAAAAAAATTATTATTATTGGCATATTATACATTGATGTGGTTGTATAAAATAATTTAAACACTGCTTAATACTAAAATACATAAATACAAAAGAATTAGATGGAATAAACACAAATTTAACCTCACTTTACTTTGAAGGGAAGAGGAAATGTTATTGTTTGGAAGGAGAGTCCCCTTCTCTTTCCCCTATTTGTACCTGGTTGAATTATTATTATTATAATCAAATAGAAGCGCTAAACCACAAAGGTTATACAGCGCTGCAGGTTATTGTAGGATGCAGGGAGAGTGGGTTGTAAGAGGGAGATGGATGATTAGTAGGGTATGGAGTGCAGCATGACGGTGGATAGTGCAGGGATAGAGGGTAGCAAGAGATCGAGGTAGAAGGGACTGAGGGAGGTGCTAGAGGTATAATCTTCAGAGTTTGTGTAGTAAGTCAGTTTCTGTCAAAAAGTCAACAAGAGAGTCAGGATTAAAGGAGGGTCCATCTGCAAGAAGGGAAGGTAAAGAAAGGCCGCAGAGCGAAGACGCGTTGGAGGTAAATTCTGCGTGCTCTGGATAGTGGGCAGTCCAGCAGAATATGCTAACAGACACTGGAACCTGACAATGCTCACAGAGGGGGCAGGGAGCCTCTCCAGGAGATACCCGTGAGTAAGACGAGTGTGGCCGATGCGAAGACGGGAGAGTGTAGTCTCCCAACCTCGACATTGGTGACAAGAAGGCCAGAAACCTATAACCGGTTTAATAGAATGAAGTTTGTTATTCATCGTGTCAGACCAGCGTTGTTGCCAACGGGTGCGAAGGTGGGTAGCAATGACCGCAAATAGTCCGTGAAAGGAACACCTCTATATGAAACTGGAAGGTCGTGGACTGCTCACCGCGCAGCAGTGTCTGCCTGTTCATTGCCCTGTAACGTCAACATGACCAGGGACCCAACAAAAGACAATATCTTTATGCTTGCTAAAGATAGGCGTAACCAAAGGTGGATACGAAGAACTAGGGGTGAGGTGTATCAATTTTACGGATAGCCTGTAAAGCACTAAGGAGTCTGAAACGACCACAAATGGTGATACAGGCATAGATGCACACGGATAAGTGCCACAAGAATGGCATACAATTCAGCCGTAAATATGCTAGCCGAGGGAATAGATGCCCTGTACGACGCTGTCCGGAAACACTGCTGCGAATCCGACGCCGTCAGATGACTTTGAACCATCGGGTATACTGCGATGGCATGGGAATGAGAACGGAAATGGTCTAGAAAGAAAGAGCGAGAAGCCGCCGTAGGAGTTGGGCTGCCCGGTAGAGGAATAGAACAGACACGGACAGCAGGAACTTCCCAAGGGGCAGAGGAAAGGGTGAAGCCACATGAACATATAAAGGCAGAAGCTGAAGGAAGACAAGAGTGAATGCAGATGAAGAGAAAAGGGACGAATAAACAGGGGCACTTAACAAATAACGAGCGTCTACTAACATCTGTGACAATCCATACATGGAAGGATTATGAGGTATTGAGAGCTAACATAATAGCGAATGCAATGTGCATCTCGACGATCAGACAAGGATGGAATGTTCGCCTTACATAGAGGCTCTCAACCGGGAAGAACAAGCACCAAGGCATAAGCGTAACCCTGGTGATGGATGGGATTAAGGCTGGAAAGAGGGCAGGAGAAGCTGCCAATATATCTGGTCACCATAATCGAGTTTCGATAAAATTAGGGCCGAATGTAGGCGAAGGAGAGTTCTACGATCAGCCCCATGAAAGAGTGGCAAGGGTTTTAAGGAGGTTCAGCCGGCTATGACAAGTCGCTCAGAGAGGTAATGTGAGGTTGGACAATCTGCGGTCAAACAGGAGGCCGAGAAACCTGACTATCACGTTCTGGGATACGTGAGCCGTATAGGTACAATGGATAATCAGAGATCACTGAACGCCTAGCTAACGTAATTTGATGAGTTTTGCCACTAGAAAATTTAAACCCGTGAGTAGTGGCCCAATCAGAAACCTGGTTGATGGCATGCTGGGGGGAAACTGCAATGAGGTGACAGTCAGCACCTGCACAAATTATAGCAAAGTCATCAAAGAGCGATGACCAAATATTGGATGGGAGAACAGATGCCAGATTATTTATAGAAGCAGAAAAGTGTTGTGCCCAGAACACATCACTGGGGGACACCTTCAGCTTGGACAAATTCGGGAGAGTTCATTACTAACCTACCTGGAATGTCTGTCAGTTAAGGAAGGCCTTAAGAAAGAATGGAGTTTCCCGAGGCCAAGGAGGGCCTGCCGATATTATA
>WNWK01036403.1:0-19185 GCA_009830355.1 Cherax destructor | reverse complement strand
TGTAACTTCCGATACCCATGTAATCTGCAATGAAATAAAATTTGTTTGTTTGTTTGTTTGTTTGTTTATATTCACTCCACTGTCTCTCTCTCTCTCTCTCTCTCATTTCTGTGTATCTTAAGTCATTTAAACAATTCTTACCTAAATTCCTTTCTTCCTCTCCAACTTAACTTTTCCATCCCTGTACCTAACTCTCTCTCCCTCCATCAATACAGTATGTGCTGATACTGGTTTCAATGAACAATATGGCTTTTTTTAATTTTATCATTAAAAACAAATTATTAGGAATTACATGTGGAACATTACTGTCTCATCTGGTATCCTGGTCTGGTTCACATCTTAGGTTATATCATGGGATTCTATGGAAAAATGCAATTCGCTTAGTGTACTTTTCAGTCAACAAACCTTTTCCCTGGTCCCTATCTAGGTTGTTAAGAATGTGTTGACTGTATGAAAACTGAAATGACAGTGAGAATGGTATGAAGGAGAAAAAATGAATGCATTATATTTCTGGTAATAGATTTAATAGCAAAGAGTTCTATGAAGAACAAGAAAATTTGAGAATAGAAGGAAAGTTTTAGGAGTGATGAAGAATTAGAAAAATGAGAAGTATTTTAATGGATGCAACAATGAGAAAGCATCAGAGTGTATGGTGTTGCTGGTTCAGTATGGGGGTGAACTATAATATTTGAATACTGCAACAATGCAACAAGGAAGGTGAAATAATAAATGTCTTTTTCAAAATCAATCCTTGGAGTGCATGCTATGTAAAGTATTGGTGATAATTCTTCAGAATAATCCTATTAAATGACTAACTTTTTTCAAGGACTGGACAGAAATGAAAACTTGAAGCCAAGATAGATCTGACTCTCAAATACTGTTAATGGTATGAGTTTAACTGTAAAACAACATGTAATTGATGCAACAAGTGGGCCACCTGCAGACATGATCACAGTACAGTAGTAGAGCATAGGATTAGCACATTTGACCTCTGGTTTGAATCCTGCACATTCCGTGAAAATATAAAGGCAATAAAGAAATTAGAAGTTGGTTAAGGGCTTGAAATGTATATTATCTAATGAGAAAAAGAAGAGTTGTTGAAATAGTTTGGTCATGTAGAAAGAATGGAGCAAAAGAGGTTTCTAAAGAGTGTATAATAATGTGAGTTACATGGAAGGGAATGTTGGAGGCCATTCAAGGAAGAGGAGGAGAATGTTAAAGGTGTTGATACAGTACAGTATTTAGGACATTCAACAGGCATATAAGAATATATGAGCATGAGCCTAGATGAAGTGAAGACAGTGATTTATGAGCTTTGACATGCTGTTAGAGTCTGATATGGTAACACAGGTGACCCCTTGCTTTATTGTAGATATAAAAGAAAAAGGCAGTGAGTTTGTAGCCTCAAGTTTTTATTGCTAGTAGATGTTGGTTTAGTAGATTTAAAATGTACAATTAAATTCATATGCTTAAACTGAGTGGCCAAGCTGGAAGTGCTGACAAAGATGGTACAGAAAAGTATAGGGATGTTTTACTGGCAATAATTATGGAAAGTTTGTATTTACCTGAGCAGGTGTTCAATGCTGATGATACTAGGCTATGTTGGAAAGGAATTCTAGAAAGAGCCTTCTTACCCACTGAACAAGAAAAAGAGTTGTCTAGGCTCTAAGGCAGCTACAGAGCAAGTTACAATTCTGGTAGCCAGTAATACAACAGAATATTCTAAGCTTTAGACCCTGTTAATGCTGAGTTGAATAGTATGATTAACAAAGCACTAGAACTGTTTAGCTATTCAGTGATTTAAGCAGAAAACATTTCTAACATTATAAGTTGCTTCAATCATTATAAATTTTCAGCAATAATGTATTAATAATTTAAAAATATCAACACTAATTTGCTGCCAGTGTGACTGTCATTATATTGTATGTATAAAATTTCAATATTATTAAAACAATTCTATCTTCATTAGCTCCAGTCCACACCCTGTCTATAATTCATTCTAATTTCTCAATATATAAATAAATTTATATTTCCAAGAAGTACACAACTGCTGCATAATTAGGTTCATTTATTTCATACATATTGTAAAGCCCCTGGTTATGCAGAACATTTCAAACTACGTATAAATCGGAGCAAATTTCAATGAAAGGGAAAATGACCCTGCTATGATGGTTCGTCAAACTGGCGCCACAACAGTAAGGTTACCCAACATCAACAGGACCATCTTATGGTACAATTTATTAAATCCTAGGGATTTAAAATTTATTTATAACATTATCCTGCTGGTAATTTGGTGTTCTAACAAAGGCTGGATAACTAAGAGATTGTGTGTATTCACAAAAGAATACTACTTTTATTGAATGATTTCTCAGGCCACCATTACATTACGTGACATTATTTAAAATACTACTTTACTGATTCAGCCCATGGATTAAAATTTAACAGAATCCCTTAAAAATTAATGATATACAGTAATCTGACTGATGTCTCAACTTGTTGTTTGCAAAAATGAACCAAGTAATTCAATAATGAAAGTATCTACGGTTAAATAAGAAAAAGTTTTGGAGTGAGATTAATAAGTTGAGGAAGCCTAGGGAAAGAATGGATTTGACAGTTAAAAATAGGAGAGGAGAGTTATTAAATGCAGAGGTAGAGGTATCGGGAAGATGGAGGGAATATTTTGAGGAATTGTTAAATGTTGATGAAGATAGGGAAGCTGTGATTTCGTGTATAGGGCAAGGAGGAATAACATCTTGTAGGAGTGAGGAAAAGCCAGTTGTGAGTGTGGGGGAAGTTCGTGGGGCTGTGGGTAAAATGAAAGGGGGTAAGGTAGATGGAATTGATGGGATAAAGATAGAAATGTTAAAAGCAGGTGGAGATATAGTTTTGGGGTGGTTGGTGCTATTATTTAATAAATGTATGGAAAAGGGTAAGGTACATAGGGATTGGCAGAGAGCGTGCATAGTTCCTTTGTATAAAGGCAAAGGGGACAAGAGAGAGTACAAAAATTATAGGGGAATAAGTCTATTGAGTATACCTGGTAAAGTGTATGGTAGAGTTATTATTGAAAGCATTAAGAGCAAGATGGAAAGAAGGATAGCAGATGAACAAGGAGGTTTTAGGAAAGGTAGGAGGTGTGTAGACCAAGTGTTTACAGTGAAACATGTAGCTGAACAGTATTTAGATAAGGGTAAAGAGGTGTTTGTGGCATTTATGGATTTGGAAAAGGAGTATGACAGGGTTGATAGGGGGGCAATGTGGCAGATGTTACAGGTGTATGGAATAGGAGGTAGGTTACTGAAAGCAGTGAAGAGTTTATATGAGGATAGTGAGGCTCAGGTTAGAGTATGTAGGAGAGAGGGAGATTATTTCCCAGTAAAAGTAGGCCTTAGACAAGGATGTGTGATGTCACCATGGTTGTTCAATATATTTTAAGTAAAAGGACACAAATGCAACTAATGTGACATTTTATTGTGGCAACGTTTCGCTCTCCAGGAGCTTTCTCAAGCCGTTACAAGGCTTGTAACGGCTTGAGAAAGCTCCTGGAGAGCGAAACATTGCCACAATAAAATGTCACATTAGTTGCATTTGTGTCCTTTTACAGTGGTACCCCGACTTACGATGGTCCCCAAACACACCCTTTTATGTAAGTTTATTTTTTTAAATGCTTTTGTAAGTGTAATTTTGGGCGTCTAAAAGGACTAGTCTATTTTACATCATTTCTTATGGAGATAAATTTGTTTGGTAATGGCACTTGAACAGCATTCTGGAATGAAAAAATATCGTAAGTCGGGGTACCACTGTACTTAACATATTGTCGGTAATTCTACCAATATTATTACATTCAATATATTTATAGATGGGGTTGTAAGAGAAGTGAATGCGCAGGTGTTGGCAAGAGGTGTGGGGTTAAAAGATAAGAATCTAACACAAAGTGGGAGTTGTCACAGCTGCTTTTTGCTGATGACACTGTGCTTTTGGGAGATTCTGAAGAGAAGTTGCAGAGGTTGGTGGATGAGTTTGGTAGGGTATGTAAAAGAAGGAAATTGAAAGTGAATATAGGAAAGAGTAAGGTGATGAGGATAACAAAAAGATTAGGTGATGAAAGATTGGATATCAGACTGGAGGGAGAGAGTATGGAGGAGGTGAATGTATTCAAATATTTAGGAGTGGACGTGTCAGTAGATGGGTATATGAAGGATGAGGTGAATCATAGAATTGATGAAGGTAAAAGGGTAAGTGGTGCACTTAGGAGTCTGTGGAGACAAAGAACTTTGTCCATGGCAGCAAAGAGGGGAATGTATGAGAGTATAGTTATACCAACACTCTTATATGGGTGTGAAGCATGGGTGGTGAATGTTGCAACAAGGAGAAGGAGGGAGGCAATGGAGATGTCATGTCTGAGATCAATGTGTTGTGTGAATATGTATAATGTAGCGAATTCGTAGTGCAGAAATTAGGAGGTGCGGGATTACCAAGACTATTATCCAGAGGGCTGAGGAGGGGTTGTTGAGGTGGTTTGGACATGTAGAGAGGATGGAACAAAGTAGAATGCTTCGAGAGTGTATAAATCTGTAGTGGATGGAAGGTGGGGTAGGGGTTGGCCTAGGAAAAGTTGGAGGGAGGGGGTAAAGAAGGTTTTGTGTGCGAGGCGCTTGGACTTCCAGCAAGCATGCGTGAGCATATTTGATAGGAGTGAATGGAGACAAATAGTTATTAATACTTGACGTGCTGTTGGAGTGGAAGCAAAGTAACATTTATGAAGGGATTCATGGAAACCGGCAGGCCGGACTTGAGTCCTGGAGATGGGAAGTACAGTGCCTGCACTCTGAAGGAGGGGTGTTAATGTTGCAGATTTATAACTGTAGTGTAAGCATGCCTTGGTGGGACACGGCCGATGTGTTAATAAAAAAAAAAAAAATCTATGGATAAATGAGATGCCCATGCACTCTGCCCCAGGCCCAGACTCATGGAACTCCGTGTTCATCAAGAACTGCAAGCCTATCGCATACTTTTAACATCCTATGGAGAGGGAGCATGGACACAGGGGTCATTCCACAGCTGCTAAAAGCAACAGACATAGCCCCACTCCACAACGGGGCAGTAAAGCAATAGCAAAGATCTACAGACTGATAGTGTTAACGTCCCATATCATAAAAATCTTTGAAAGGGTTCTAAGAAGCAAGATCGCCAACCATCTACATACCCATCAGTTACACAACTCAGGGCAGCGTGGGTTTAGAGCAGGTCGCTCCTGTCTGTCCCAACTACTGGACCACTACGACAAGGTCCTGGATGCTCTAGAAGATAAACAAAATGCAGATGTAACATACACAGACTTTGCAAAAGCCTTTGACAAGTGTGATCATGGTGTAATAGAGCACAAAATGCGTGATAAAGGAATAACAGGAAAAGTTGGTAGATGGATCTATAATTTCCCAACAAACAGAACACAAAGAATAGTAGTAAACAGAGTAAAGTCTGAGGCGGCTACGGTGAAAAGCTCTGTTCCACAAGGCACAGTACTCGCTCCTATCTTGTTCCTCATCCTCATATCGGACATATACAGGGATATAAGCCACAGCGCCGTGTCTTCCTTTGCAGATGACACCCGAATTTGCATGACAGTGTCCTCCATTGAAGACACTGCAAGACTTCAGGCAGACATCAACCAAATCTTTAAATGGGCTGCAGAAAACAATATGAAGTTCAGTAATGAGAAATTTCAATTACTCCGATATGGAAAATGTGAGGAAATCAAAACTACATTGGAGTATAAAACAAATTCCAATCACACAATAGTTCGAAAAACTAATGTAAAAGACCTGAGAGTGATCATGTCAGAAGATCTCACCTTCAAAGACCATAACATTATATCAATCGCATCTGCTAAAAAAATGACAGGATGGATAATGAGAACCTTCAAAACTAGGGATGCCAAGCCCATGATGACACTCTTCAGGTCACTTGTTCTATCTAGGCTGGAATATTGCTGTGCACTAACAGCACCTTTCAAAGCAGGTGAAATTGCTGACCTAGAAAATATAGAGAGAACCTTCATGGCACGCATAACTGCGATAAAACACCTAAATTACTGGGAATGCTTTAAGTTCCTCAACCTGTACTCCCTAGAATGATGGCAGGAGAGATACATGATCATATTCACTTGGAAAATCCTAGAGAGATTAGTACCAAACTTGCACACGAAAATCACTCCTTATGAAAGCAAAAGACTCGGCAGACGATGCAACATCTCCCCAATGAAAAGCAGGGGTGCCACTAGCACGATAAGAGACAACACAATAAGTGTCAGGGGCCCAAGACTGTTCAACTGCCTCCCAGCATGCATAAGGGGGATTACCAATAGTCCCCTGGCTGTTTTCAAGCATACACTGGACAGGCACCTAAAGTCAGTACCTGACCAGCCGGGCTGCGGTTCGTACGTTGGTTTGCATGCGACCAACAGTAACAGCCTGGTTGATCAGGCCCTGATCCACCATGAGGTCTGGTCACAGACTGGGCCGTGGGGGCACTGACCCCTGGAACCCTCTCAAGGTAAACTCCAGGTATGCCAGAAACAATGTAAATGACTTATGGGAGGAAATTGCTTCTACCATAATGGATTGGACTGAATATACGTATACATAACTTCAGTGGTTTAAATTTAGGTCAAGTAACAAGAAAAATTGTAGATCTTGCCAGAAATATTGTGGATCATGCAAGAGATTTTGCCAAAATTATTGTGGCTCTTTCAAGACATATTGTGGATCTTGCCAAAAATTTTGATATCAAGAGTCAGCCTAAGTCTATATGCCTACCTCTTCAGTTCCTATTTTTCCTGTCCAGGATGTACAGTCTCCTCCCCATGTCCAGACTTCTTCCTTCCCTGTCCAATCTTTAACATCTCCTACAACTACAAATTCATGGCTGGTATGGAATACAATTATTCCTTAGCTTTTGACCCTCCTTGCAGAGGGACCATTTTCTTACTTCTTGGAGTTCTCCCTTCCTGCTACCGTCCTGCCAGGTGACTGTGAAACAGAAACCTGAAACTGTTTTACATGATGGTAGGATTGCTGGTGTCTTTTTTCTGTCTCATAAACACGCTGGATAACAGGTATATCTAGCTACTTCTACTTACACTTTAGGTCACACTACACTGGCATACACATGCATATATATACATACACACATCTAGGTTTTTCTTCTTTTTCTTAATAGCTCTTGTTTTTATTTTCTCTATTGTCCATGGGAAGTGGAAAGAATCTTTCCTCCGTAAGCCATGCGTGTCGTATGAGGCGACTAAGATGCGGAGCAATGGGCTAGTAACCCCTTCTCCTGTACAAATCTACTAAAAACTAGAAGAAGAAAACTTTATAAACTGGGTTGTCTGAATGTGCGTGGATGTAGTGCGGATGATAAGAAAGAGATGATTGTCGATGTTATGAATGAAAAGAAGTTGGATGTCCTGGCCCTAAGCGAAACAAAGCTGAAGGGGGTAGGCGAGTTTCAGTGAGGAGAAATAAATGGGATTAAGTCAGGAGTATCTGAGAGAGTTAGAGCTAAGGAGGTAGCAATAATGTTGAAGGATCAGTTATGGAAGGAAAAGAGGGAATATGAATGTGTAAATTCAAGGATTATGTGGATTAAAATAAGGGTCGGATGCAAGTGGGTCATAATAAGCGTGTATGCACCTGGAGAAGAGAGGAGTGTAGAGGGAGAGAGAGATTTTGGGAGATGTTAAGCGAATGTATAGGAACTTTTGAACCAAATGAGAGGTATTGTGGTAGGGGACCTAAATGCTAAAGTGGAGAAACATGCAGAGAGGGTGTAGTAGGTAAGTTTGGGTGCAGGGGTAAATGATAATGGGAGCCCTTGATTGAACTTTGTATAGAAAGGGGTTTAGTTATAGGTAATACATATTTTAAGAAAAAGAGGATAAATAAGTATACAAGATATGATGTAGGGCATAATGACAGTAGTTTGTTGGACTATGTATTGGTAGATAAAAGACTGTTGAGTAGACTTCAGGATGTACATGTTTATAGAGGGCCACAGATATATCAGATCACTTTTTAGTTATAGCTACAGTGGGAGTAAAAGGTAGATGGGATACAAGGAAAATAGAATCAGTAAGTAAATGAGAGATGAAGGTTTATAAACTAAAAGAGGAGGCAGTTAGGGTAAGATATAAACAACTATTGGAGGATAGATGGGCTAGTGAGAGTGTAGGCAATGGGGTCGAAAATGTATGGGGTAGATTTAAAAATGTAGTGTTAGAGTGTTCAGCAGAAGTTTGTGGTTACAGGCGAGTGGGTGCGGAGGGAAGAGGAGCGATGGTGGAATGATGATGTAAAAAGAGTAGTAAGGGAGAAAAAGTTAGCATATGAGAGGTTTTTACAAAGTAGAAGTGATGCAAGGAGGGAAGAGTATATGGAGAGAAAAAGAGAGGTTAAAAGAGTGGTGAAGCAATGTAAAAGAGAGCAGATGAGAGAGTGGGTGAGATGTTATCAGCAAATTTTGTTGAAAATAAGAAAACGTTTTGGAATGAGATTAATAAGTTGAGGAAGCCTAGAGAACAAATGGATTTGACAGTTAAAAATAGGAGAGGAGAGTTATTAAATGGAGAGTTAGAGGTATCGGGAAGATGGAGAGAATATTTTGAGGATTTGTTAAATGTTGATGAAGACAGGAAGCTGTGATTTCATGTGTAGGGCAAGGAGGAATAACATCTTGTAGGAGTGTGGAAGAGCCAGTTGTGGGTGTAGGGAAGTTCGTGAGGCAGTGGGTAGAATGAAAGGGGTAAGGCAGCTGGGATTGATGGATAAAGATAGAAATGTTAAAAGCAGGTGGGGATATAATTTTGGAGTGGTTGGTGCTATTATTTAATAAATGTATGGAAGAGGGTAAGGTACCTAGGATTGGCAGAGAGCGTGTATTGTTCCTTTGTATAAAGGCAAAGGGACAAAAGAGAGTGCAAAAATTATAGGGGAATAAGTCTGTTAGTGTACCTGGTAAAGTGTATGGTAGAGTTATTATTGAAAGAATTAAGAGTAAAACAGAAAGCAGGATAGCAGATGAAAAAGGGGGGCTTTAGGAAAGGTAGGGGGTGTGTAGACCAAGTGTTTACAGTGAAACATATAGGTGAACAGTATTTGGATAAGGGTAAAGATGTTTTTGTGGCATTTATGGATTTGGAAAAGGCGTATGATAGGGTAGATAGGGGGGCAATGTGGCAGATGTTGCAGGTGTATGGAATAGGAGGAAGGTTACTGAAAGCAGTGAAGAGTTTTTATGAGGATAGTGAGGCTCAGGTTAGAGTGTGTAGGAGGGAAGGGACTATTTCCCAGTAAAAGTGGGCCTTAGACAAGGATGTGTGATGTCACCGTGGTTGTTCAATATATTTATAGATGGGGTTGTAAGAGAAGTGAATGCGAGGGTCTTGGCAAGAGGTGTTGGGCTAAAAGATAAAGAAGCAAATACAAAGTGGGAGTTGTCACAGTTGCTTTTTGCTGATGACACTGTGCTTTTGGGAGATTCTGAAGAGAAGTTGCAGAGGTTGGTGGATGAATTTGGTAGGGTGTGTAAAGAAGAAAATTGAAAGTGAATATAGGAAAGAGTAAGGTGATGAGGATAACAAAAAGAATAGGTGACGAAAGATTGGATATCAGATTGGAGGGAGAGAGTATGGAGGAGGTGAATGTATTCAGATATTTGGGAGTGGACATGTCGGCGGATAGGTCTTGAAAGATGAGGTGAATCATAGAATTGATGAGGGGAAAAGGGTGAGTGGAGCACTTCGGAGTCTGTGGAGACAAAGAACCTTGTCCATGGAAGTAAAGAGGGGAATGTATGAGAGTATAGTTATACCAACGCTCTTATATGGGTGTGAAGCATGGGTGATGAATGTTGCAACGAGGAGAAGGCTGGAGGCAGTGGAGATGTCATGTCTGAGGTCAATGTGTGGTGTGAATATAATGCAGAGAATTCGGAGTTTGGAAATTAGGAGGAGGTGCGGGATTACCAAAACGATTGTCCAGAGAGCTGAGGAGGGGTTGTTGAGGTGGTTTGGACATGTATAGAGAATGGAACGAGACAGAGTGACTTCGAGAGTGTATAAATCTGTAGTGGAGGGAAGGCGGGGTAGGGGTCGGCCTAGGAAAGGTTGGAGGGAGGGGGTAAAGGAAGTTTTGTGTGCGAGGGGCTTGGACTTCCAGCAAGCATGTGTGAGCGTATTTGATAGGAGTGAATGGAGGCATATGGTTTTTAATACTTGACGTGCTGTTGGAGTGTGAGCAAAGTAACATTTATGAAGGGATTCAGGGAAACCGGCAGGCCGGACTTGAGTTCTGGAGATGGGAAGTACAGTGCCGGCACTCTGAAGGAGGGGTGTTAATGTTGCAGTTTTATAACTGTAGTGTAAAGCACCCTTCTGGCAAGCCAGTGATGGAGTGAATGATGATGAAAGTTTTTCTTTTTCAAGCCACCCTGCCTTGGTGGGAATCGGCCGATGTGTTAATAAAAAAAAAAAATTTTTTTTTTTTTTTTTTCATTTTCATACTGAATCCACCCAAAGTGCAATTTTATGCTCTGGAATGCTTGGTTCCTCTTATCAAAATGTTCAGATTTCCAGGTGCTGCTCTCAGATGTACATCCAACAGCACCAGTAGTTTGCGAGACAAGGCTCCAGTCTCATCACCACCTAGCTGTGCAGGGATATATGATGTATAGGGGCACACTGGGAGGATAGAAAGGGTGGGGACCTTACCAGCCTAGTGAAGTTAGACGTATCTTTTAGGCACCTCTCTCTCAGACAATACCCAGAAAGATTGTTAAAAGTACTTGAAATGTGAATAGCAATTAGAGGCACCCAGTGCACAGTCCTCATAATATATAACCCATGCCTTAATTTGAATTTGGAATTTGGAATTGGACCAGCTGTCTCTGGCTACAGGTAATCTTAATGCACATCAACACTGGGAACTTTCCCTTCCAACAAGCTCAAGAAACATTTTGGCAGGATTACTTTTTCAAAATCTTCTTTCCTCTCCTACCCTCTTGCTTCTAATCCCTCCATCATTAAAGCCCTGTCTTGCCAGGAGTGTGCTGACATCACATCTCAGATTATCCTCTGACTGCAACATTCCCACCCATCCTTCTGAGTGCAAGCATTGCTCTTCTCACCTCCAAGACTCTGTCTGGTTAACCACTTTTCTTCATTCACTCCTATCTAACACCTCACACAAGCCTGTTGGATGTTCAAGCCAATGAAAATCAAAGCCTACTTTACCCCCCCTCCCCACCTTCAACTGCTCTTGAGACAACCCAACCCCCTCTGACCTATCACCCCAGAGTTTTATGCTGTCTTTGTCATTCTATCCCTCTCCATCCTCTCTACATGCTCAAGCCACCTCAATAACCCTTCCTCAGCCCTCTGAATTATACCCTTGGTGACCCCATATTGCCTTGGTATCAAAATTTTTATATACTCCAAATTCTCAGAATATTCACACCACACACTTCTCACATTGCCTTTAGTCTCCCTTCATTGCAGTGTTCAAAAACCATGCTTCACGCCCATGTAAAAGTGTTGGTACCACTATACTCTGGTACATTCCTTTTTTGCCTCCATGCATAAACTTGTTTCCACAGATGCCTCAATACACTACCCACCTTTTACCCCCTTATATATTCTACAGTTCACATACCCATCTACAAACAGGTGCACTTACAAATATCTAAATACATCTGCTTCCTCTGTACTCTCTCCCTCTGATCTGATATTCAGTTTTTCATTGCCTAGACCTTTTGCTACTCTCATCACTTTGCTCTTTTCTATGTTCATTTTCAATTTTTTTTTCTTTTACAAATCTAAATTCATCCACTAACCTTTGCAACTTCTCTTTACAATCTCAAAAAGAATCAGCAGAGAGTAGCGTGACAGCCCTTACTTCACATTAGATTCATCATCTTTTAGTCTCACACTTCTCCAAATATACAATTGCATATATTTAATTTATTTCAAGAAATTGGGTAGGCCTCGAATCCAAAACCTAACAAATGCTAGCCCTACTCTCTCACCACTGGACTGTGAAGGTTACTATAAAATTCTCAACCTTTTTAGACTTTATCAACTATGAAAAGTTTTTTGTAGAGAACTTCCCAACAACCAGTTACATAAACATTAAACACTTGCAGTGGTGTGCATCCAACTTTGTTTTTATTACATGCAAAACCTACTAAGGTTAGCAATGAAGGTATTTGCAGTTTCAGCTTCACCAGCAACTCAAATGGATGTAAAATATGTTTCATAGATTTCCAGAATCACTAAAGATTTGCAGCAGACAGGGGTTGCAATGAGCACAATAAGAGATGACTCAATAAGTATAAATGAACCAAGACTTTTCAATGCTCTCCCTTTTATATTACCAAAAGACTCCTAGCAATCTGCAAGAATGAACTTGATTAATTCTTTGAATAAGTTCCTGATGAGCTAGGCTGTGATGCCTATTTTGGACAGCATGCTGCTAGCACCAACAGTCTGTCTGATCAGGCCATCAACCAAGAGGCCAGGTCTAGGACTAGACAGTGGGGGCAGTAATCCCTGGAATCTACAGCAAGTACATATAAAGATATCAACAGATACAGCTTTTGGTTAGAGAGCCAAGAGTTATATCTGATCAAAAGGACTACTGTTGTTAAAAGTTTCTCTTTATAAGGCTGTAGCCATACCAACAGTCTAGAATGGCTGTTAATAGTACTTGAAAAAAGGTTGAGAATCTTACTGTAGCTTTCATAGTCCAGAGGTCAAAGTTAAATTTTAATTTATTGCCAGGAATTACAGGGTGTTGACTGGGCTCTAAAATTACATCTTTATGTACATTCTAGGGTAAAGACCTTTGTTATAAGAGCTTAAGACTAGCATTTGCTGCACCTCTGGTTCAGGGCTCACCCGTTCATTGAAAAATCTACATTGCTAATTTAACTACGAATTTTCTGAAACATGCGATTTTATTTAATCCGAAGGATTTAAAAAAATAAATGTGTTAATCCTTACTGTCTCATGCCGGCTACATTAAACTAAATAAGATTATCATCACTTCTAAACTTAATTTTTATCAAAATTTCATAGTATTATATATTTATGCTGTGTAATATAAAAACTACTGTTTTGCTACAATTACTGTACATAAACTTTAAGTACAGGAAGCAAGTTTAGTGTAGACAACAACACCGATGGTGCCATGAAAGCTACTAACATACATCTGGAGAACTTGCAAAGAAAATAATACTTACTCTTTTATTACTAGATTTGATCTTCTTTCAGGATCACCGTTCATTATCCTAAGAGGGCGCATTGGGATCCCCTCATCGTCCTCACCCAGGGATTGAGAGCTACAGAGGAAGAGGGCAAGTAGGAGGGGAAATGAGCAGAGGGTCACATGCAAAAGGCAAAACATCACTGCTTGGATACTGTACTGTCTTATCAAAATTTACCTGGTGCAATACTGTATGATACAAAATAATTAGACTGTGCATATACTGACATGCATATACAGTATATAAGCATTATGTAGATTTGAATATGTGTGTGTGTGTGTGTGTGTGTGTGTGTATGTGTACAATGGTTGTGATGAACTACTAAAGAATGTTCAGCCTTTCAGTTATATCCCTAAATCATCAGTTTTAGACATTCTTAACATATTTTCACTCCATTGTGTCTTCTTACAATTTCCTGGTACTAAGTCATCAATGGCTAATAACTGGCTATAACTACATTCTCATGTAATAATCTATTGAAGATAGTTAACCTTTTCTGCTCTGCGCTTATCCATTAGAGAGAAATCTCTCCCTGACACTGCACTGGTACAGTCTATGTTAGATTCCATTTGCTTAGCACAAGAACAATATCGAGGCAAAAAAAAAGGCAGTTGCCTTGGTTGTCATAACTTCCAGCACAAGAGAAAAGATATTGTTTGCACCAGAGATAATTACAACACTTTCAATTCTTAAGAGGAGAGTTAAATATTACCTCAAATATGAATTTGAAATCCTATTCAAAATATGAAGGATAAAACTACATAGTCATCTATTATCGACAGACACATAGTCATCTAGTATAGACAGACACATAGACATCTATTATAGACAGACACATAGTCATCTAGTATGGACAGATGCATAGTCATCTATTATAGATAGACGAGGCAGTAAGTTTACCACAAGTCCATATTTTTTTTAACACACTATCCATCTCCCATAGAGGTAGGGTGACCCAAAAAAAAAAAAAAAAAATGCTTTTACCTTCACTTATTCAATCACTGTCTTGTAAGAAGTTTGCTGCCATCACAGTTCAGATGGCTCTGTGACCTGTAACATCTTCATTCCCTTTTGGACTCAAATCCAGCTAACCAGTTTCCCTGAATCCCTTCATAAATGTTACCCTGCTTGCACTCCAGCACATCATTTCACAAAAACAATATGTTTCAATCACTCCTAATGGACTTACATGTCCAAGCCACTAGTAGTCAGAACCTCCTTTACCCCCCTTCTTCCAATTATTCCTGGTATGACCCCCAACCCCTCCTTTCCTCTACCCCAGATTTATACACCCTCGTAGTCAGTCTAATTTATTCCATCCTCTCTAAATGTCCGAACCACTTGAACCACTAATCAGCCCTCTAAATAATACTTTTGACACCCCCACACCTCTTAATCTTCAATCTGCATAACATACACACCACACACTGCCCTCAAGCATGACATCTCCATTACCTCCAGTCTCCTCTTTGCTGCAATGTTTAAAACCTATGCTTCACACCCATACAAATGTTAGTGCCTTAAGACTAAACTCTGGTACACTCTCCTTTTTGCCTCCATGGATAAATTTCTTTGTCTCTACAGATGGCTTACTGCACCAGCCATCTTTTCATCCTAGTCAATTCTATGGTTCACCTCATCTTTCACAGACCCATCTGCTGATAAGTTGCCTCCCAAATATTTAAACACATTTACTTCCCTCTATACTCTCCCTCCAAACTGTTATCTGCTCTTTCATTGCCTAGATTTTCTGTTACTCTTCCTACGTTTAATTTAAATTTCCTTATTTTGGATACCCTCCCAAATTTCTCTGCTAACCTTTGCAACCTTTCTTCAGAATCTTTCAAAAGAACCATGTCATTGGCATAAAGCAACTGTGACACCTACCATTTTGTATTAAATTTGTTAGCTTTTAGTCTCACACCTCACCCCAACATCTTGGCATTCACTTCTTTTACAACCCCAACTATAAATATGTTCAGCATATTTATAGTTGCTTTATAACTTACTTCTAGCACTCTAAACTTAACTACTATGCCCTCTATACCAGTTCCTCCACTTGAGCATTTAGGTCCCCACACAACAAATATTTTCTCACTTGGTTAAAAAACTTCCTTAACATTTGCTTAACACCTCCTAAAATCTCTCTCTCTCCTCTACATATTCTCTTCCCCAGGTTCAAAAATACTTACTATAAAGCACTTCTCATACTCCACCCTTATTCTAAACCATGTAATTATTTAATTTAAACACCTATACTCCCTCTTCTTTCATAGTTGGCATTTAATATTACTGCTACATCTTTAGCATTAGTTCTCTCAGCTACACCCAATTTAACCCATTTACTCTTCCCTACTGAAATTCTCCTTCCCCTTTTATCTTTGTTTTGCTGAAAGCTAGGACATCTTGCTTCTTTTCATTCATTATTTTCAGAATCAATTCTTTCTTCTCATCTGCACTGCACCCACACACATTTGAACAACCCAATTACATTCACACTCATTTAAACAACCCAATTACATTCACACACATTTAAACAACCCAATTACATTCACACACACTTAAACAATCCTGTTAAACTCGTACATACCTAAACAACCCAACTTCATAATTTCCTTAGTTTTCATTTTAGTAATTTATACAGGAGAAGGGGTTACAAGCCCCTTGTTCTCAGCATTTTTGCCACCTTTTATGATTTGCATTGCTTAAAAAGGTAACATTCTACTTCTTTTCCTCATGAAGACGAAAGGAAACACTACAATTGCAAAACCTATTAAGAAATTAAATGGAAATTCAGATGGGTGTATGTGTATAGTACATACTTGTACATGTACAACTGCATATGTAGTATGAACTAGGTGTAACAGTTCCATTATTATTATTATCATAAAGAAACACTAAACCTACTAGGGTCATACAGCGCAGCAGGGCAGGAATTGATGTAGGATCAAAGGACAAGCAAGGGTGGAGAAGACAACAAAGGTAAAGTTAGGAAGGGCTGTGAGGAGTGCTAAAGGAAAGATTATCAAAGTGTGTGTAATAAATCAGTTGCTGTCAAAAGGGCAAAGAGGGAGTGTGTCAAAGGTGGGCCATCAGCAAGGAGGAAAGATAAAGTAAGGGTGTTAGAGCAGTGACAACAGAGGAAAATTCTGCGTGCTCGTTGATAGACAGGACAGGCCAACAATACGGGAAATTGAAACTGGAACTGGACAATTCTCACATGAGATACCCATGAGTTAGACGAGTGTGTCTGATGGAAAGATGAGAGAATGTTGTCTCCCAACCTCAGTATCAATGACAAGAAGGCCAGAAACCCAAATTGTACATACCATCTTACATGTTTATAAGACAAAAAACATCAGCAATCCTACCAGTGTAAATCAGGTAGGGTGGTAGTACCTTCCAGAGTGGATGCTGTCAACCAAAATATTACCTATGAAATGCCTGGTAAAATAACTAAAGAACTACCTTTTGATTTCAATAAATGGCCACAGAATTTCCAATGCCAAAACGTAGCTATGCTAGGATCTTATTACGGACGAATTAAAGCATAGGCCCCTGAAAGCTGCTTGTTATGTTGAAATTAAAGTACTAAATGATTGATTTCACTGTCCCAGTGATGACCCAAAAACAATAACAGAGGACCATTCTTCAATCCTGTCCGTAGTTTCTATGTTCTACAGGGGTACTGATCAACCATGAAAGAACTCAGTATCTTTTATAATACTTTTGGCTTGATGTTTTCTAAAGCTCATCCACATGGCAAAAGAGGTATGTCTGGCTCCTTGGCATTGACAACACCAAGTTTATATGCCCTGAAGTGTATTTAAGAATAACTTGCACCAATAACCACAAGGCAAATAAAAACTTAATTGTATGGTGGTACAATACTACTTCCTACATGTTCTACCTAATGCAATAACAGGAAATCCATAATGACCGTAACTTCTTTAACCTAAATGGCCAAGCATCAATTAGATATTGGTTAGGCATGTAACCAAAAATGCCCTGTCTGGTACAACCAGATTATAAAAATAAACTGAAACAGGGCAACCTCAGAATACAGATTTTTAGTCATGGTGTTATATGGGCTACACAAGTATAAAAAGGAAATAGAGGACAAAAATGACAGGATGGGTAATCTGAACTAAGACCAGGTACAGGGAACTGGTATCGTTTTAGCTAGCATAACGTTTTCTGTCATTTTTACAGAAGAATGGTTTGATATACAGTGGTACCTCGAGTTACGATAGTCCCCAAAATCGCCCTTTTATGTAAGCTTATTTTTTTAAATGCTTTTGTAAGTATATTTTTGGGGGTGTAAAAGGACTAGTCTATTTTACATTATTCCTTATGGGGATAAATTCGTTTGGTAATGGCACTTGAACAGCATTCTCGAACGAAAAAATATCGTAACTCGAGTACCACTGTATATATATATATATATATATATATATACAGTGGTACTCGCTACGATGGTCCCCAAACTCACCCTTTTATGTAAGTTTATTTTTTAAACGCTTTTGTAAGTGTAATTTTGGGGATCTAAAAGGACTAGTCTATTTTATATCATTCTTAAGGGATAAATTCGTTTGGTAATAGCACTTGAACAGTATTCTGGAATGAAAAAATATCGTAAGTCAGGTACCACTGTATATATATATATATATATATATATATATATATATATATATATATATATATATATATATATATATATATACAGTGGTACCACATTTACATTTTTTCATTCAGAATGTGTTCAATGCCATTATAAACAATTTATCTCCATAAGAAATGATGTAAAATAGACTAGTTGACCCAATTACCTTAAAACATTTAAAAATGAACTTAAAAGAGTTGATTTGGACCATCAGTAGTCGGGTACCATGTATATATATATATATATATATATATATATATATATATATATATATGTATATATATATATATATATATATATATATATATATACATATATATATATATATATATATATATATATATATATATATATATATATATACATATACATGGTACTCGACTTACGATGGTCCCCAAACACACACTTTATGTAAGTTTATTTTTTAAATGCTTTTGTAAGTGTAATTTTGGGGTCTAAACGGACTAGTCTATTTTACATAATTTCTTAAGGAGATAAATTCGTTTGGTAATGGCACTTGAACAGCATTCTGGAATGAAAAAATATCGTAAGTCGGTACCACTGTATATATATATATATATATATATATATATATATATATATATATATATATATATATATATATATATATATATATATATATATATATATATATATATATATATATATATATATATATATATATACATATATATATACAGTGGTACCCGGTTTACGATATTTTTCATTCCAGAATTGCAGTGCTTACCAAACGAATTTATCTCCTTAAGAAAAGTTGTAAAATAGACTAGTCCTTTAGACCCCCAAAATACATAAAAGCATTTAAAATAAACTTACATAAAAGGGTGATTTGGGACCATCAAACGGAGTACCACTGTATATACATATATATATATACATATATACAGTGTACCTCGAGTTACGATGGTCCCTAAAATCGCCCTTTATGTAAGTTTATTTTTTAAATGCTTTGTAGTATATTTTGGGGGTGTAAAGGACTAGTCTATTTTACATTATTCCTATGGGGAAAATTCGTTTGTAATGGCACTTGAACACATTCTCGAACGAAAAATATCGTAACTCGAGGTACCACTGTATATACATATATATATACATATATATATACATATATATATACACATATATATATATATACATATATATATACATATATATATACATATATATATATACATATATAT
>WNWK01036402.1:0-19185 GCA_009830355.1 Cherax destructor | reverse complement strand
ATATATATATATATTGTTTTTAATTATTTTGTATGTGAATTTTTTTTTGTGGAACAGATTAATTGTATTTATATTATTTCTTATGGGAAATAAGGGTTCAATTTCGTAAACTTCGTGTTAAGTAATAGCTCCTGAACGGATTAATTACGATACTGGGGTCCCATAGACATAATACAGACATAAACATCTCTTTGACATTCCCGTGTCCGACTAAATCTATACAAAAATTCAATGCGTATAAAAGGGCCTAAAATCTGGAACTCCCTGCCTGAAAACTCTAGAACTGCAGACACAACCTCCATTTTCAAATGCACCGTTAAAAAACATCTTATCTCACTTACGCACCCAACTGGTAGTTAACCATACGAAAACTACTTTATCTTGACATATCCACAGCAAAATCACTTATTGATATCTGTGATTCTCCTTAATTTGCACATTCTAACCACAGCAAAATACCTTATTGATATCTGTGATTTCCCTTAATTTGCACAGTTCCAACCAAAATTCTAATACAACTATTGCTCCATAAACTTAAGCTAGTCATAAGTTTGCCTAAGATACTCAATATAGAATCTATATTATGAATATATCACCTTTATCATTAATATATAAACTAATTGTAACTTTTTATACTAATTTGTTAAATTCTCAATGTTTAAATTCCAGTACCTAAATTTTGTAAACCTAACCTTACAATCTGTATATCCATTGTATAGCTATTGAGTAAGACCTATCATAAGATCCTGAAAAGCCTAGGCATACCTAGGCATATTATTGGCCATCTTGTAATATCAACTTTAATGTATAACTATAAGTACCCCCACCTTGTATTACATGAAATAAAGGTTTGAATTTGAATTTGAATATATATATATATATATATATATATATATATATATATATATATATATATATATATATATATATATATATATATATATATATATATATATAATATACTTTTTATTGTTTTTTAATGCCTAACAATATATATATATATATATATATATACAGTGGTACCTCTACTTACGAGCAGCTCTCAACTCAAACAATTATGTAAGTGTATTTTTGTAGGTGATTTAGTAAAGTGTATTTTTGGGGGTTTGAAATGGATTAACCTAATTTTCATTATTTCTTATGGGGAAAAAATTCCTTGCGTATTGGCATGAATAGGACTGGAATGAATTTTGCTCATAAGTAGAGGTACCACTGTATATATACACAAGAACCGAGGGTCCACTGTATAACAGTCTCCTCACTTAACGATGTACTCATTTACCGAGACCAGAGTTACGACGGGCTCTCAGACGAGTTAAAGAAAAAAATTGTATGTTGTATGAGAACTTGGGTCACGCATCTCAATCTCCTTCTTACAACTACTCAGTACACTAGCATTTAAAGTCTCAAGACCACATATTTGTACAAATTTTAACTTGATTGTGTACCCCATAGTATAAGGTAGAAGTGCAGCAGCCCTTGTTTCAGTAGGGCCCCACTTATACGACAGGTTAGGTTCCAGGCTAGTGCCTTAATTAAAGCAGACATTGCCGAAAAGCAGAACGCCATTTTTTTCCACTTCTAAGTGCATATAAATGCCAGACAACAAGCTTACACTAACTTATATTAAGTTAGGCATTAAAAAAAAAACAATAAAAAGTAAGATACACAAAGAATACACTTATTACTTACATTAAAGTATTAACATTGGCTTCAAATAGTCTGTGAACCAATTTATGAAAAGATCAGTAGTCATCCAAGCTTTTGAATTGGATTTACAGTAGATCGTCATTTAGCACAGTAGTTACGTTCCTGAAAACGTCATGTTAGATAATTTTGTGTTAGATAATTATAAGAACTTATGGGAAAAATAGGGTTACGTTCCTTGGAGTCCCCAAAAACCCAAACAAGTTTTTTTTTAGACCAACAGATTTTGCAAAAATTGAAGGTGAATATGTAATTGTAGTTCCTTGTCGTGATATATTACTGCTTAAGACTACAAATGCAATAGAAATAATAGTGTTTCTTACCTTAAATTGTGGGTAATGATGTTTGTGGATGGTTGTGAAGAGAGTGGATATGGATGGTGTGGCCCTACTGGGCTGAGGTGGATGGTTGTTGGTTGTCGGCAGAAGTGGATGGTAGAGGTTCTGGTACTAAAGTCGATGGTTGTATTGGAGTGTGCATAAATGCTGTAATAGATATCTGGGCTCTTTTACCCTGCAGTACATTATACAGCTGATGGTAAGACATCATCAGCTGGTCTAGACCCAGTTTCAAAGCACTGCTTCTAGATTTGTTATTGCATAATTATACTATTACTATCAATAAATAATATCTACCTATCATATTTATTCCAGGATAATATTAGGTATAACATAAATAATGTAGAAGCATGATAAAGATGCATAAATTAATAAAAACTGACATATAGGTATTGAAGGGTGGGCAGGGCTGAGAGGGAGAAGGTGGAGCAGTGTCTCAGTTGCTCATGGACCATCATGGCGTGAGGATATGTTAGCTCACGGCACTATAAAGTATTGTAAAATAATACTATTACTATCAATAAAGGTTATCAACCTATCATATTTATTCCAGAATAATAATAGGTATAACATAAATATCGTAGAAGCATGATAAAGATGCACAAATGAATAAAAACTGATATTATATACATAGAGTATTGAATGGTTGGCGGTGCTATGAGGGAGACGGGCTAGCAGTCTCTCTCAGCTGAGTTACTCACGGACCATCATGGCATGTGGAGGTGTGAGCTCACTGCACTAAAATATTGTTTAATAATACTTATTATTACTGTCAATAAGTTATCTATCATATTTATTCCAAAATAATATTAGGTATAACATAAATAATGTAGCAGCATGATAAAGACGCCCAAATTAATAAAAATATGACAGAGAGATAATGAAGGTTGGAGCATCAGCCCGTAAACAAAGCCATTGTTTATGGGCAAGTGACCATCACCTCACACACCAGCTAGGGTACTTCCCCACACAAACCAGCCAGGGTACTTCCCCACACACCAGCCAGGGTACTTCCCCACACACCAGCCAGGATACTTCCCCACACACCAGCCAGGGTACTTCCCCACACACCAGCCTGTGTACTTCCCCACACACCAGCCAGGGTACTCACACACCAGCCAGGGTACTTCCCCACACACCAGCCAGGGTACTTCCCCACACACCAGCCAGGGTACTTCCCCACACACCAGCCAGGGTACTTCCCCACACACCAGACAGGGTACTTCCCCACACACCAGCCAAGGTACTTCCCCACATACCAGCCAGGGTACTTCCCTACACACCAGCCAGGGTACTTCCCCACATACACAATTTTATTTGAGTGGGACTTGCGCATGAGTGAATAGAATTATCGAAGCTTATTGCTTGGAAGCATTGAAAATTTGGTTGGGCAAATATTCTGTTAATGGGATGCTTTGTGAAGGACCTAGGGGCTCAATTTTTTTTTCCCCTCCCACGAACCATGTAATATTTTTACGTCGTGTTAGATAATAATGTGCCGCAATTCTTCAGTCGTGCAATACCCATAACGTGCAACATAATCTCATGCTAAATGACAATCTACTGTATAATAAACAGGGAGGCTACCTATTGCATAGTTCTTTAGGGCCCTAGGATTCTCTAAGTGATACATTATCATAGGTTTTTAACTTGCAATCCCCAGCAGCATTAGCTTCTAGCAAGAGTGTTAATTGAAGACTCAGATGAGTCAAAGAGATGTTAGGAAGTATTTCTTAAGCCATAGAGTAGTCAGGAAGTGGAATAGTCTAGCAAGTGATGTAGTGGAGGCAGGAACAATACATAGCTTTAAGACGATGGTGGCTTGGTGGCTAAAGCTCTCGCTTCACACGGCGAGGGCCTGGGTTCAATTCCCAGCCAGGGCAGAAACATTGGGCTTGTTTCTTTACACCTGTTGTCTATGTTCCCCATCAGTAAAATGGGTACTTGGGTGTTAGTCGACTGGTGTGAGTCGCATCCTAGGACACTGACCTAATCTGCCCGAAATGCTCAGCATAACAAGGGACTTTCTATATAGTAGTATGTCACTGATGTCAGCTAGGCCTGTATACCATGTACATGTAGTAAATGAAGAAATTATTATTATTATTATAAAGCTCATGGGGCAGGGAGAGAAGGGACCCAGTAGCGGACAGTGAAGAGACGGGGCCAGGAGCTGAATCTCGACCCCTGCAACCACAATTAGGTGAGTACACTCTTGGGTTATCCTGGGTTCTCTACACACATGCTGCTATATGTAACTGTATTTGATAGCTATCTCAGCGATCAACATATACCTTGTTAGTAAGTTTATTCAGGTATACACAAATACAGTTACATAGATTATCATATATAGCAGAATATGCATAGAGTACCTAGGATAACCCAAATAAGTCAGTTCACTCAGTTGAATCATTTCTAACTTGGCACTTAAAGTAAGAGGCTTACGACTCATCTTTTTATCACAACTAAGCTTAGACACCATAGTCAATGAGAGCCAACTAGTTAACGAAAGAGTAAATGAGAGAGAGAACGAGATACAGAGTTCAGACAAGGTAAAAAAACAAACAGAATAGGTAGTGGGCGATCACTTGGTCAGCCGAAATGAATGCGATTAATACGTGTCCACTTTTAGTTCATTCACATACGTTTGTAAGAGTTTGTGAAACTTTTACCTCAAAATAATTTTTTTTTATTATAATAATTACCTCACAATACAAATACTCTTACATTGTGTACAAGTTAGTACAAAATAAACAAACAGCAACACTCCCATTCTCATGCAACACACTATTTTTAGAGTTAATGATAGTATTATTATCATCATCATAATGAAAAAAAGCGCTAAACCCACAAGGGTCATGAATAGCTATACTATATAGAGTTAAGGCATATGAAAGGAATATTTTTCTACAGTTATCCCTCAGTGTTTGACTAGAGAAAACGTAATTCTTCCGACACTTCTACAAAGTTGCTTGGTAAACAAATATCATATTTGTCAATTTTTATTCTGTGGGTGTATGTATCATGTTTATATGCTATGTAACTTGTATTTTAAATAATTTTAAAGAAAATATCATAGATGAAATAATGAAAATGTCTATACTATTAATGTAAGATAAGACATTTAATGTGCCCAAGAGTGATTATTGTTTGTATTACGTAATGTTTTTCCTCCGCCCGGCAACCACACCTACATAGCATATAAATATAGCATATAAACAGCATGTTTATATGCTATATAACGTGTTTCTTATATAATTTTGAAGAAAATATCATAGATGGATTAATGAAAATGTCTATATTGACGTAAAATTGGACATTTAATGTGCCCAAGAGTGATTATTACATAATAGAGATATATGCTCACGGAAAATATAAACAAACCGGGTGGCGCACGCCGTATCTGAAAGACCGCTCGCCGTATTCAAAAGTTTTGGTCATAATTTGAACTCACCGTATGAACAGAACGCCGAAAGGCGAAATGCCGAAAAGCGGGGCCCTACTGTATAGGTTTTGTAGCTGACATTTAAAGCACTCCAGAGCGATTGTTATTACAAGAAATAAATCTTAATCTTTATTAATTATTATTATTATTATTATTATTATCACCATCAACATGCCTTGTTCACTGAGTTTAATCATTTCTTAATTAAGCTGCCACGAGAGAGAGAGAATGTAAACACATAGACGAACAAACCAGCTGATCCCTTTATACTGTGAATTTGTTTTGTACTTCTTTCATTTTCCTCTTGTTATTTTTCCTCTTCCAAGTGTTGCTGCACTTATAACTCTATCATGTACTATGGAGTGCACAATAGACATGCAGCAGCACTTGGAAGAGGAAAAACAAGAGGAAAATGGAAGAAGTACACTGGAAATAAGTCAATGTCTGACTTTTTTGGGTTATCCTGGGTTCTCTACACATATGCTGCTATGTATGATAATGTATGTAACTGTATTTGTGTATACCTGAATAAACTTACTTACTTAAAGTACACAGTCAAGGGATCAGCTGGTGTTTGTCTGTGTGTTGACATTTTGTCTCTTGTGGCTAAAAGATAAGGTAAGATTTCTTCGGATTTTTAACCCCGGAGGGTTAGCCACCCAGGATAACCCAAGAAAGTCAGTGCGTCATCGAGGACTGTCTGTCTTATTTCCATTGGGGTCCTTAATCTTGTCCCCCAGGATGCGACCCACACCAGTCGACTAACAACCCAGGTACCTATTTGCTGCTAGGTGAACATGACAACAGGTGTAAGGAAACACGTCAAAATGTTTCCACCCGCCGGGAATCAAACCCGGGCCTTCCGTGTGTGAAGCGAGAGCTCAAGCCACCAAACCACCAGACCACTTAGGCAGCTTAAGAAATTATTATACTCAGTGAACAAGGTATGTTGATGGTGATAATAATAATAATAATAATAATAATAATAATATAATAATCAAACAAAAACAAACAAACAAACAAACAAACAAATTTTATTTCATTGCAGATTGCAGATTACATAGGTATCGGTAGTTACAATGTAAATTGAGTGCAAGGAGAGCCACTGACATGCCATGGCATTAGTGGCAGCTTATTCTAGTCCTTAAAGACTATGTACTTAATATTAGAGAAATTTATTGAGTTTATTCTAGTTAAAAATTATTTTCAAAATTACAATATGATGAAATTTTACTGTTTAAATTATTATATAATGATATTAGATTGTTACAGGTGTTAAGATTCTTGAATGATAATATGGAATTGAGATTATCTTAAGGAAAATAACATTGAGCATTTTTGACATTAACTTATAATATGAGTAGGGGTAACATAATAGTAACATATTATTAAAAATTGAGATTATTGTATAGGAAAGAATAATGAGCATTTTTCAAAGTAGTTTATAGTATGATCATTTAGTTTTGGGTGAGTAGGTGGTTTTTGAGTTGAGTCTTAAATTGATTTTCAGACAAGATTATCTTAATATTTACTGGTAGTAAATTCCAGATTCTGGGGCCCTTTATGTGCATAGAATTTTTACATAGGTTGATATGAACACGGGGTATATCAAAAAGTGATCTGTGTCTTGTGTTGTGGTCATGGGTCCTATTAAAGTTGGTGAGGAGAATTTTGAGCAGAGGGTTTATATTAGAGTGTAAAGTTTTATATATGTAGTAGGCACAAGAGTAAGTATGAATGTTCTTTACGGTGAGTAGTTTGAGACTTTGAATATTGGTGGAGTATGCTGTCTAGAGTGGGAATTTGTTATCATTCTGACTGTGGCCTTTTGTTGTGTTATGAGTGGTCTAAGGTGATTTAACGTTGTTGATCCCCATGCACAGATTCCATAGGTGAGATACGGGTAGATAAATGAATGATATAGTGCAAGGAGAGCTGATTGAGGTACATAATAGCGTATCTTTGATAATATGCCTACTGTCTTCGAGATTTTCTTGGAAATTTGTTGTATATGTGTTTGGAATTTAAGGCTACTGTCAAGGTGGATTCCTAGGAATTTTCCTCTGTGAGTCTTGTGATGGGTGTACCATTGAGTGTTATGTTAATGGAACATTTGTGGCTTTGCTTCCAAACTGTATGAAGTAGGTCTTGTCAGTATTGAGAGTAAGCTTGTTAGTCGTCATCCATGTTGATATTTTCTGTAATTCGGCATTAACAGTGTTGACCAGTATAACTGGATTTGGGTGAGAGAAGACATATGTTGTGTCATCTGCAAATAAAATGGGTTTAGTAGTTGTGATGCATTCGGTAGGTCATTTATGTAAATGAGGAATAGGAGTGGCCCCAGGACACTTCCTGAGGGACTCCGACTGTAATTTGTTGTGTGGAAGAGTTCGCTCCATTTGTGTACACGTATTGGCTTCTGTTGGTGAGGTATGACTTTAGGTAGTTGAGTGGGTGCCCCCTTATACCATAGTGTGCTAATTTTGTGAGCAGTAAATCATGGTCGACTGTATCAAAAGCTTTCCGTAGATCAATGAAGATTCCCAGTGGGACTTCTTTTTTCTCAAGTGCTGTATATATTAACTCCAACATGTGCATAATAGCATCGTTTGTGCTCTTGTTTGTCCTGAATCCAAATTGACAGGGGTTGAGTACATTGTGTGAGACGAGGTAGGAATAGATTTGTCTATGAATTAATTTTTCGAAGATTTTAGAAAGCAATGGTAAATTAGAAATTGGTCTATAATTATTCAGGTCTGTTTGATCACCTCCTTTGTGGATCGGGGTGACCCTAGCTATTTTGAGAATTGATGGAAAGGTAGAGGCTTCAATGGATTTATTGAATAGTGTTGCTATAATTGGTGACAGTACCTGTGAAGCTTTTTTGTACATAAAAGTTGGTAAGCTGTTTATGTCTCCTGCCTTGTTTTTAAGGGTGTTGATTATGAGCAAGACTTCAATTGGGTTGGTAGGAGCTAGGAATAGTGTATTAGGGTAGGTGTTTGTGAAGTAGTCTGTTGGACGGGTGTTTGAGCTTGGGATTTTACTCGCTAGATTCTTTCCTATGGTGGAGAAGAAAACATTAAGTCTGTTTGCTGTCTCAGTAATTTGATGGTGTTGTTTTTCGCTATCTTATTATTTCCTAGAATTGCAGATAGGGTCTTCCAGGTCTTTTTCATATCACCTTTTATGTTCTGGAGTCTGTTCTCATAATACAATTTTTTTTATCTTCTTATCAGGCTGGTAAGGATTGATGAGTAGCGTTTGGATTGTTCTCTGGTTATTAGACCCCTTCTGTATTGTTTTTCATATTGGTGCCTTTTGTTATTGGATTTAAGGATGCTGGGTGTTAGCCAGGGATTGTTAAGTCTCTTAGCTGTGATCTGTTTATTTTTTTTAGGGCAATGTTTGTTATAGAGGTGGTGGGTTTTGTTAAGGAAATTCTTGATGCATTCATTAGTATCTGTATATGTTTCTATCTCATTATGCCAGTCAATGTTAATCATAGCTGTTATAAAGTTATTTACAGCTGACTCATTATGTAGTCTGAAAGTAACTTTTGTAATATCTAGGGGCAATTTACCAAGATTAGTTATGAGAAAGGTCGGATAGTGGTCTGTGGTGTTGTCTGTGATTATGCCTGATTTTAGAGGGGCTATAGTATTAGTCCAGATGTGGTCTAGTAATGAAGTACTAGTCTCGGAGATTCTTGTAGGTTTTGATATTGTTGGTAGTAACAAGCAGTTGCTCATAGTGTTTGTGAATTCTGTTACTTGTGGGTCCTGGTCATGTAGGAGATTTATATTGAAATCTCCTGTGAGCAGCAAATGGTCTTTGTTCATGTGTGCATCAGTTATCAGGTTACCTAGTATAATAATATAAAAATAATAATATAATAATAATAATATAATAATAATAATAATATAATAAAATAATAATAATAATAATAATAAAATACTATAATTAATAATCACTCTGGGGCGCTGTTAATGTCATACGTATTTCATATAGGTTTAGTAGCTGACATTAAGCACTCCAGAGCGATTGTTATTATTATTATCATCAATATTATTATTAATTATTATTATTGTAAATTATTATAAATAATAATAATAACTATTTTTGCATTTTTCTTATGACAAGAGGGATCTAGGCATGTTTCCTGATGTAAACAATGTATCTAATCCCAGAGTGGCAGCCTCCACTCTATCCCACTCACATAATATGGCATATATTATTCATTTCAGCGTCTTTATTACAGTTCTAGGGTATTTATCGTGTTTCTGATATAAATTTGGAATAAATGTAATAGATAACCATTATTACTAATATTAGCATAATTACACAACATTTTATTAGTGCCACAGCCAACACCCATGACGACTCACCTGACACTGAATGCTACTGCTCACCTCTCCCTCTCTCATTTAGCTTCTCCCACTTCGTAACAATGTTAGGTGGTGAATTTAATTTATTTTCTGTAAGCTTAACTCTTTGTATGTGTATTTTACTTTTTTATTGTTTTCTTTAATACATATACAGTAGATCGTCATTTAACACGGTAGTTATGTTCCTGAAAACGTCGTGTTAGATAATTTCGTGTTAGATAATTATAAGAACTTATGGGAAAAATAGGGTTACGTTCCTGGGAGTCCCCCCAAAAAGCCAAATAAGTTTTTTAGACCAACAGATCTTACAAAAATAAAAGTGAATATGTAATTGTAGTTCATTATCGTGATGTATTATGTTGTTTTTACTGCTTAAGACTACAAATGTAACAGAAATAATAGTATTTACCTTAAATTGTGGGTGCTGGTTTTTGTGGATGATTGTGAAGAGAGTGGAGAGTTATGCTGTGGCCCTACTGGGCTGAGGTGGATAGTAGAGGTTCTGGAACTGAAGTCGATGGTTGCACTGAGTGTCTAACTTTAAGTCATTCAGTAAATCAGTCAAGTCTTTCAGGTAAGTCAGTCAAGTCATTCAGTAAGTCAGTCAAGTCATTCAAAGTCAGTCAAGTTATTCAGTAAGTCAAGTTAGTTTAATATCTTTATTATGCACCCCATACCCATGTTGTGGGCGGTAGTCAAAAGATTACAGAGGTACATAATTGGTCCAGAGACTGGACTCCAAAGTTTTGATAGCTGAACAAGTTACAGCAGTAATGAACTAGATCTGGTCACAATCATGACAAGTTGCAAAGGTAATGAGCTCCAGGTAGAGCTGAGTCACACTCATGACAAGTTACAAAGGTAATGAACTAGAGCTGGTCACAATCATGACAAATTGCAAAGGTAATGAGCTCCAGGTAGAGCTGGTCACAATCATGACAAGTTGCAAAGGTAATGAGCTCCAGGTAGAGCTGGTCACAATCATGACAGTTACAAAGGTAATGAATCATAAACACGTCCATACATGGTAAACAAATGACAGAGTAATGAGTCGGTCAAGTCATTCAGTAAGTCAGTCAAGTCATTCAGTAAGTCAGTCAAGTCATTCAGTAAGTCAAGTCATTCAGTAAGTCAGTCAGTCAAGTCAGTCAGTAAGTCAGTCAAGTCAGCCCAGTAAGTCAGTCAAGTCAGTCAGTAAGTCCAGTCAAGTCAGTCAGTCAAGTCAGTCAAGTCAGTCACACAAACTTATGTTTACATCTTTTTATGTGTACAAGTAACACTTCATTACAGCCACGGGTTATGTCTTGTCTAATATCTTTGTTTTCTTCGTTAATTCTAAGACTTAAATGCTTATATCTTTTCTTGCCACTTTGAGCAACACTGGTATGCCTACTTGGTGTCATGATTGCTTGGCAGATACAAGATATAGTAATTTAAAGATCAAAACACAATTCACTCTCTCTTATTCTTCACAAACACAGCTGGCTTGTAGCAGAGGACTTTTTTTTGACGCATATGGAATACGAATAGTGGGATGGTGGGGTCAGGGGCAAGTGGTGTCCCCTGCTGAACAACAACAAGGTGGCCTCTTGGGGGAATGGGACTTTGTTTTCCTTCCCACAAACTGTAAGTTTATTCAGGTATACAGATACAGTTACAAAGATTATCAAAATAGCAGCATATTGTAGAGAACCTAGGATAACCCAAAAGTCAGTGACTTATTTCGATTCTGTCTGATTTTTTGGGTTATCTTAGGTTCTCTACACATATGCTGCTATGTATGATAATCAATGTAACTGTACTCACCTAATTGTGGTTGCAGGGGTCGAGACTCAGCTCCTGGCCCGTGTATCTGAATAAACTTACAGCTTGCAGGAAGGAAAACAAATTCCCTTTCCTCTAAGCACGAGGATTGACCTTACACTTGAAATCACCTGATGCATTACCGCAAAGGAGCAAGATGAAGCAATCCTTTGCTGTCTTGAAGCCTGGTGCACTTTTCTCTTGCTGACTGACATAAGTATGTGTTGGCATTTTCTTCCAGAAAACACTTGTCACGTCAGCATTAAACACTTGATGTGGCTCATAGCCAACCTCAGTAGGACCCCCACTGACTCAATGGTTTAAACCACCGCGGGCTACCGTGCGCTCAAAATTTTTTCCCCTCTCGCGAACCATGTAATATCATTTTTACGTAGTGTTAGATAATAATGTGCCGCAATTCTTCAATCGTGCAATACCCATAACGTGTAACATAATCTCATGCTAAATGACGGTCTACTGTATAAGAGTTATGCAAATTAAAATAAAGTTTTCAAGTTGGAGTTTCATTTTAATTTTTTTTCTAATATGTACGTATACATATTTAATTCAGCATTTGGCATCATTACAAAGTGGGCGGAGCTACAGCAATATAAAATATTGTATAATTACAGTGGACCCCCGAGTAACGTAAAAACTTCATTCCAGAAGCCTGCTCAAGTGCCATTACCAAACGAATTTACTCCCTTAAGGAATAATGTCACGTAGGTTAGTCTATTTCAGAACCCCAAAAATATACTTCCACAAGCACTTACAATATATACTTACATAATTGTACGATTTCCGAGGTGTTCGTTACTCGGGGGTCCACTGTATACTATTACTATCAATAAAAATTACCTACCTATCATATTTATTCCAGAATAATATTAGGTATAACATAAATAACGTAGAAGCATGATAAAAACTGACATTATATAGAGAGATATTGAAGGGTGGAGGATGAAAAAAATAAGTGACCGAGAAAATGTTACACTGAAGGGTAACTATAGAAGAACACTCTTACCCTATGCAAACACTGAATAAAGTTTGATTTAAAAAAAAATCCAAAGTAATCAGCTATGCAGGTGTTTCCTGGAATATCTCGGAAGTAAGTCATTGACCTATTTCATTTGTATTACCATTAATAATACACAGATTGAAAGGAATTTCACGAACATAAAACTGAATGTTTTAATTTTGGGTGGTACACTTTTGAAGTGTCAGTAGAGGTGATTCCTTTAGCGACAAATGTTTACCGACGAGGTCTTAGGCCCCTATCTCCATCGTTAATGAGGAGAGACTGTGGGGAATTGTGAGACTACCTGTATGGACTTCACCGCCACTTACAAACAGATAATCTCAACGGAGGTGACCGACTAATTTTTACCACAGTCACCCCCCGGGGGTGGAAAACTTGAGTCACCCTGGTCTCTGAGATGGCTCCCTTTGATTTTCCCCAAAAATTCACTAAACCCACTTCCACTGGGGACCTTTTTTTATAGAAAAGAGCTCCCCATTTTCTTACAACAAAATATTTGTGGACTGTTTTGGGGTTTTAAAGTTCAAAGTAGAAAAAAGAGGGGGAGAACAACAATTGTTTAAAATGCCCCACTCACCCATTAACAGCATCATGGATGTTCAAAGATCGTTAAAAATTTAAAGTATATGTACTATTTATAACAATCTTCCCCCGGCAACAGACTGCTACAAAAAGCAGTACGGGGGTGTAGATGAGGGGGGTCATTTGTTTTGTTGGTGTCCCCCCGTGGGGGGCTCGTGGTCTTTGGGAAAAGGTTATACTCCTGGCAAGACGATGATGCTGGGTTGTTGTCCCGATATAAAATTTGACTTTTCCCCCTTAAACCGGGACAGAATCGGGGTCAACATGTGATCGTTATGAGAATGTTGCTGAAACCAAACCCTGCAACATTCTCTCTCTTAACATCACCTCTTTTTAATTTCCCGAAATTTTTAATTTTCACTGGTTTCCTTTTTATTATTTTCACTTCTTAAATTTCGAGGGGAAATGGTCCAAAAAGAAATGGGGGGGGTTTTTTTTAACCGTACCTTTCCCCCCCAATTTTTTTTTCCCAACATGGCCCCCCGGGGTGGTTTCCTTCCTCGGCACACATACCTTCCCCCCCAAATTTTTTTAAAAAATGTTCCGGACTTAACCCCAAACCAAATACGAAAAATTTTAAAAAATTTTTTTAACACTTCGGTTGGCAAACCCAGCCGATGGCACTCAAAACCGGGCCCCCCAAGCCCCCTTTAATTTTACCAATTACAGGGGTTCCGGACAATGCCCCCTCTAATATTTGAACCAATTAAATTTATTTGGGTGAACCAACCCCTTTTGGAGAATTCCAAAACTGTTATACCCGCCAAATTTTCGCCTTTTTATCCCCCCGGGGTTTACCCTCCCCCCCTTCCCCCCTTGACCAATTAGCACTTTAAATTTTTGGTTTTTTTTGTTAATTTAAGCCCGCCCAAAGATTTTTTTTGGGGTTTAAATAAATTTTTTAAAAAATTTTTTTGGGGGGAATCGGGGGGCTTTTCAAAAGGAGCTTCCCCCTGCCCGGGGCTGAACAGCTGTTCTCCTGGTAGGCCTGATCAACTTTCTTCTGTATCCCTTGGCAGTGTCGTCTTCAATATCCCGTGTCACTTTCCCTTAGGTTTTCGTTCACAGTGGTAGAACCCCCCCTTTTAATTTAAGGGGTTTTAATTTTTAAATGGTGCCCAAACTCTCTTGGCGTGACACACCACTTTGACTTTCCCCGACAACACCCTGAGCGTCTGGGGCAATTTTACCTTCCCAGAAGCCACAGTGTCTAGGTTTTTATATATAATAAAAATCACCCGGGGTTAATATTCTGTCAATTCACCGCTTCTGAGGCACCATAAAAGTGTTCACTAGTGTAAGAAGATACTTTTCCCACATCAGACCAGTGATTAATTACTTTTTTAACATCTTAAATTTATCATAACATGTCACTTTTAAAAATCCTATAAAATTCCCCAGAATTATCTATAGGGGCGCTATTTTGCCCACATTTAAAAAGAGGATTCAGAATGTTGGTTGGGAGTATCAATTATGGAGTGGACGATTATTTATCGGTTCTCTGCCTCCACCAATACTGCCGGAATTCTTCCCCAATTAATTTTTTCCGGGTAGTACTTTTGCAGACACCCCCTTTACTGCCATTGTCTTTTTACAACCCCCTTCCAAGGGGGCCCGGGGCAAAAACTTCCCCCACTCCTGATTTAACAGAGACTGTACATCATTACCTCATTTAATTCCCCTTAAATGTTGGCCCCGCTACAAAGTTAGTGGGTTATCCAAAACATTAGTCTGGGGAAAGGTCTCCCCGTGCAAATTTGAAACAGTGTAGAACTGTTTGCAGAAAGTCCTGGGACTTCTAAGTGCACTGCCCTGAGCGGCAAAAATAAACACAATACACTTTCAAAAAGGAACACCATCTGCACCTGTTAAAATGATTAAACCCCCCCTTTAAACCACACCTGTTACACAAATGGCTAATATGGATACAATAGGGGTTTTTTGGGGATCCACAAAAACAACACATTACACATGTCTTGATGACTCGTTTCACACTCCCCGTCGTCCTTTTTGGAATCCGAAAGTTTCCCTAATCAATTTAAAATTTTGTACTCCACCATGCATTACATTTTTATGGGCATTTAACACAATTAAAGTTGTCGATGATGAACTTTTGGCAGCAGGATAGGGTGTTTAGAAACCCCCCCAATTCAGCTTTAGAAAACCCCCTGCCCCTGACTACGTCATCCTCCAAGTACAGCCCCCAAATTTTTCTTTTTGAACCTTTCACAACTTTTCCACCCCCATCAATTTAATCCCCCTCCATAGATTTCTCCTTATACTCTCTGTACCCAGTTTTCCCGGGAATGGGGGAAAATCATACAAAATATTCATCTTGTTTGAAATTAAACCCAACCCGTGACATTAATCAGTTTTGGGAAAGATGAATATCTATTTATATTTGGCTAAGGAGGGGCCAATGCCCGGGGGCCGTTTCCCCTAATTTCCCCGGAGCAATTCGCCTTTTGAACAGGCCAAGCCGGCTGAACCCCCTTTAAAACCCCCCCACATCTTTTTTTGGGGGGGGTAAAAACCCTCCCTTCCCCAAATTAGCCCAATTTATCGAAACTCGATTAGGGACCAGATATATTCGGCCCTCCGCCACTCTTTTTCCGCCCAAAACCCCTCCATCACCAGGGGGTTTCGAAGCCTTGGGGGTTTTTTTTTTTCCCCCCGGGTTAGAGCCCCGTAGAAACGAACATTCCATCCCCTTTCCGGGCTGGGGATGCACATTTTTTTCCTTTTTATGTTCAGCCCTGACCTCCGCAATCCTTCCATGATAAAATTGTCACAGATGTTAGTAGACGCTGTTTTTTGTTCGTCCCCCCCGTTTACTTGGGGCCCTTTCTCTTCGTCTGCATTCACTCTTGTCTTTCCTTCAGCTTCCCCCTTTTTATATGTCCACTTCCCCCTTTTTCCCCCCCCCTTTTGGGGCCCCGCTGTCCGGTCTGTTTTTTCCCCTTTTCCTTTTCCGGGAAACCCAACTGCCTACGGCGGCTTCTCGCTCTTTCTTTTTCAGACCATTTCCGTTCTCTTTCCCCCCTTTTCCCTGAATTTAAAATTTTAAATCATCTGACGGGGGTCGGTTGCAGAAATTTTTTCCGGAACGTCGAAAAAAGGGGGGGATTTTACCCTCGGGGGGGATTTTTAGGCTGAATTAGGGCCTTCTTGTGGCACTTATCCGTATTGATCTATGCCTGTATCACCATTTGGGGGCGTTTCAGACCCCCCTTGTGCTTTACAGGCTATCCGTAAAATTGATACCTCACCCCCTAGTTCTTCGTATCCACCTTTGGTTACGCCGTATCTTTGAAGGGGATCAAATTTTTTTTTTTGGGGCCCTGGTCATGTTGACGTACAGGGAATGAACAGGCAGACACTCCCGCGCGGGCCAGTCATGCCCTTTTTTTTCCCTTTTGAGGTGTTTTTTTACGGACTATTTTGCGGTCATTCCCACCCACCTTCGCACCCGTTGGAAATTTTAAGCTGGTCGACCTGCTGAATAACAAACTTCATTCTATTAAACCGATTAAAAAGGTTTTTTGGCCCCTTCTTGTCACCAATGGGGTTTTGAGATACACTCCCCCCGTTTCCCTTTTTGGCCACACTCGTCTTCCCCCGGGTATCTCATGGAGAGGCTCCCTGCCCCCCTCTGTGAGCATTGTCAGGTTCCAGTGTCTGTTCGACATTTTCCCCGCGGGGCTCCCCCCCATCCGAGCACGCAAATTTACCTCCAACGACGTTTCGCTCTGGGTCCTTTCTTTACCTTCCCTTCTTGCAGATGGACCCTCCTTTAATCCTGACTCTCTTGTTGACTTTTTGACAGAAACTACACAAAAACTCTGAAGATTACACCTCAGCACCCCCTCACCCCCTTCTACCTCGATCTCTTGCTACCTTCTATCCCTGCACTATCCACCGTCATGCTACACTCCATACCCTACTAATCATCCATCTCCCTCTTACAACCCACTCTCCCTGCATCCTACAAAACCTGCAGCGCTGTATAACCCCTGTGGTTTAGCGTTCTTTTGATTATAATAATAATTGAACGGGCCCAAATTTAAACTTTATCCAAGCCAACTGGGTCCTTTAAACCATGATAAAGTTTTTTAAAAATTTTTCATAAGTCAACCCGAGCAAAAGTCAGCTAATTCTCCTCTCCCGGTATGGGATTTAAAAACTTATGCTGACCCCCACATGATATTTTCTTCATCTGGAATTTTGCCATTTTTTATACACAAAATTGTTTTCGATCCTTTTAAGGGGACCTCAATAACAAAAATTATTGCCTTATTTACCCGGTTTATCCGGGAAAAAAAAATTTGACCCCCTAAATGGCTTTAATTAACTGAGGGGAAACTAATTTAATTGGGGGCCCTTTTTTTTTAAATACAGAAAAAAAAGACTGCCCACCCCAATTTGAAGCATAAAAAGTGTAGTATATTATCCCTTCTTGATTCCCTCCGCCAAAAAATCCAACATTGGAATTTTCCAATCACCAATTAATTTTTTTCCCCCCCAACCTCAGGTAGGGTTTCATCCCAAACACACTTCTGCTTCCATGCCTCTTGTATCAATAATTTCCTTTTGGTTGTAAGAGGCGCCACTAAGCCTAGTGGATCGAAACATTTGAAACTTCAGCAATAGGACTCTTTTTTGATTTATTGGGCATACTATAATTATTAGGCTTCAACATAACAAGTCCCTCTCTTTTCCCAAGTCAGTCCCAAACATTGCACACCCAGATACTTCATCTCCCGGGGTTATTTTTTTTTCGGTCCTTTAACCGGGGCGAATTACTGTTCCATCTGAGAGGCAATTTGCACCTTGAATGCCATTAGCCCCTTCATTTCCTCATTAGTTCCTCTTCGGGTTGCGCCCCCCGGGGAAAATTTCCACAAAAAATTTTTTACCCATTATTTCACCAGTGAACCACCTGTACGTTTAAGATGCGCATTTATCGTTGCCTGAAGTAGGCAGACGGGGGTAGTGCCAAACAAAACACTTCTGAATCGGAAGGTTTTCAGCGGACTAAGTGAATTGCTGGGATCCTCTGGACAGGAATCTTGTGTAATCCCGATCCATTTTTGCAAACCCACTCTCAAGAAAGTTTACTTATATCTGCCAAAGGCATAATTCTTAACTCTTCTTAACTTGCTTTGTTGGTGTTCCCCCCTGGGGCCCCGGTCTTGCTCGGGCGATTAACCCCGGCAAGACGATGATGGTGGAGTTGTTGTCCCCCAAAGAAGTATTGACCTCTTTAAAACCCTACAATTTCGGGGGAGAATCGGGGGGGCAACATGTGATCGTTTTTGGGGAAAGTTGCTGAGAACCACAGATACATTTCTCTCTGAAAATTTAAATCCCCAAAACCTCTTTTAATTCCCCCCAATTTAATGTTTTTCTGGTTTACCCTCATTAATGTTACTTGTTTTTTTCGACTGGGGGTGTCAAGATGAAAAAAATAACCCATTCCCCAAGTACCCAACATGGCGGCCCCGGGGGGGATTCTTTTTTTTGGGATGACCGATACCTATAGAAATTTGTCTTTGGACTGCCTCCTTGAAAGGTGCCTCTGGCAAACACTGTTGACACCGACACTCTGACGCTTTTTTCAGACTTACAAGGGGTTTTGGACGAATTTTTCCCGCCTGCGTCGAAAATTCCCCCCTACATGCACGATTAACAAGGGGTTTTAACTTTATGGTGTAGAATATGTTTTCTGTCTTCCAAATTCCCCCCGCTTTAGTCCCTTTGGCTCTTCCCTTGAAATACGTGTGCCGGGAAGACTTAAATCGAAGATTCAAGAGGTTTAGTGTCCCTTTTTAACTCAGAACCACCCCCAACACTAGGGGGTTTAAACCCCAAGCAATATAA